>CAJNIZ010042335.1:86193-114114 GCA_905231905.1 Symbiodinium pilosum | reverse complement strand
GGGCAAGCGGGATCACTACATGTTTCTTCACGCTGCTTTAGCCAAGTGTGAGAGATGCTTGGCTTTCGGGCTGCATCATGGCGCCGATCTCAGTCGTGGCACAGCGAGTCATCTGGATTGGATCGCCTTGGAGTGGGCTCGTGCTTCCAATGCCAGTCCGGAAATCTTGAGATTGCTGACACGTTCAGTATGGCCGTCTCTCCGGCCGCGCGCCTTCTGCGCGTGGGTGGAGTTGGACATGTACGTGCGCGTGCCCGGTAGGATTGATAGGAGATGCATCAGCCAGCTGACTCCGCGGTCGCGAGATCATCATCTCTTTCTGCGCGCAGCGGGAAGTCTTTGCAAAGTTTGCGTGCGAGCTTGGCTGGATCGAGGAGTGGACACGTCTCGCGGCACTCCTTGCGAGCCGCTGAAGTCAGCGTTTAGGTGGGCCGAGGAGGCTCATGGGGACGACGAGTTGCTTTCCGTGGTGAGGGCTTCTGCTGCGGTTCCGTCGCGCTCGCGGTCGGCGAAATGTGAGCGCGCGACGATTGGTGCTGCTCGCTGTGGCAGGCCTATTGGTCAGCATGGCAGGCAGGCTTTGCCCGAGAAGCGGCCTTCTTCTTCTTCAGTTTCGAAGGTATTGGCGGTTCAGCGCCGGAATGTGTGCGCCCAGGTTGGGGGCTACGACCGCCCATCTTTCTCTGACTTCTGGTCGCTTGGGGCAGACGATCAAGGTCGCAGTGTTGCGGTGGCTTCGGCGGCCCTGAGCGGCGACTTGGAGAGGCTGAAGGACATCTTCGAGTCAGACCATTTTTATTCAGCGTCCCGGGGTGGAAGAGCCTAATCTGCCAGATGTTCTCGAACACTGGACTCTTCGTGAGTACTTGGAGTTAGCATTTTTGCTTGCCGCGAGAGGGCCAAGCAGACGTCAGGCTGTGTTGTTGTGGATGGAGGGAAGAGAATCGGCGGAGGCTTTTGAGAGCTTTTGACGGTCGGTGCTCCAGATGAGACTAGTCCTTTGTTCACATTCAAGACGGTCGGAATTCCCCATCACCCGCGCGTGTCTTCTTGGCCTCTGCGCACTCTTCTGGAGGCTCGTGCTTTATGGGTGGCTGTGGCCCAGCCGAAGGAGGCTATTTGGGACTGTCGGAAATTGCTCAGAGAGTGGGAATGTCATTGTGTGTCGTCGGTGCGTCATCCTGTCATTCTTTTTCGTCCACTGCAAGTGCCATCTCTACAATGCTTTCTCTGCGAAGAGTCCTGTTGGCGACATGCGACCCGGGATGGGGAGCTGCGGCAGACTGGCAGCAAATGTCATGGGGGCTTATCTGGGGGTGCTCTTCTGGCGATGCGGCCTAATGATCGGGAGCGCGTCCCGCCGAGTGCTGACCGGTTTGGGTTCGCCTGTCCGTTCTCGGGAGGAAAAAAAAAGCTGCTGCTCGGTGTTCAGAAGCCTGCGCCCAAAAGGCGTGCAGATTCAGACTCCTGTTCTCGAAGCGGTCCTTCGCTGTGCTTGCTTGGATGTGCACTTGCAATTTGTTGCTTTGCTTGATCTTCTTGCTCGAGTGGATGCCAGTCTCTTTGTGTCGTTGCTAGCCTGTGGACATGCAATGGGCTTGATTAACATCCAATTCATCGTGACAACAAAGTGGTTCCCAAACAACAAGGATAGCTTAACAGTGCAGAAACTGCACAGTAAGCAGTACAAAGCGAAACTTACCTGGTCGAACGGCGGTTTCCCGGGCATCTGCGCCTATTGTGAGACGGAAAAACATTCTGTTGCAGGGTGTGAGCTTGGCATGCTGTCCGAGATTCAGTCTCAGTGTACATGTGAGTAAACCTGACTCAGGTCTACACGAACGACCATGTTCGAGTCGAGAGCAAGATGGTGATCATGTGTCGTAAAATGAAAACATGTGTTTGCTTCGCGTTCGCGTCGCCAGCTCCTCACATCGTTCAGAACGATCGTTTCGTCTTCTCGCCTCCTCTTCGAACATATCTTCTGATTTAATCGGCGACCGTATCCTAATATCACTACACATAGATTCGGGTTAAACGACACATGTGGGGTTCTCTGGTCCTTTAATTTAATGAACCCAATCCTGCTGTAGCGTGAAGCCTCCTCGCATGTTCATCTTGTGCCATGAATTGACACAATTTCAAAAGTAGACCTTCATGCTCCTTCATGTTTCAGAATATTTCATCATTCTCATCAATTTGCATTGTATGTTTTCATGTCCCTCGTCTTTCAATATTTCATCAAAAAATAATCGTAGTCCACGTGTTTGTTATCATGTTTCTCCCTAGTTCATCATGTTTCAGCATTGTTCATGACATTTCATGTTTCCCTGCAGTTCTTAAAAAAAATTCCAACGCCTTCATAATTTTCATGATTTTCAGCATTTGTTTGCATCTTCGTCGTGTTTCATCAATTTTCGTAATTTTTCATGTGTTCGTCCTGGCTTTCATCATGTCGCATCGCATGTTTAGAGCATTCTGCAGAAATTCCATAATATTCATCGTTCTCGCAAGTTGGCATCATGCCTCATCACGTTTCATCTCCTTCATGAACTTTGATCATGTTGCATGAGTTGTCATTTTTGTTTAATTTTTCGTCACATTCCATGATCCTCATTATGTTCCATTGTTTTAAACACATTCCACCACTTTCGTTCATCTTTCGTCAATCTTCATCATGTCTCACTGTGTTTCATAGATTTCCACCTCCATTCTTTCCTTTTATGTCAGTTTTCGTCATATTCAACGAATCATTGTTCATGACTGTAAATTTCCGATACATCCTCATTCTTCAACAGTTCTCATCAATTTGCATCAACTTCCGAAGGGTACAAGGACAACATGCAGAGGTTTTAACACGTCGTTCGTTCTGTTCTCGTTCTTGTTCGTACTACTACCTATCATTGCCAGACCAGAAATGCCGGAAACAGCACGTGTTCTGAACTCCGTCCAGGTTTTCTCAAATAGGACGGGTCTGCGCACCCAACCCTACCGCTGGGTTTTGCTACAACACTTGAACTGGGTCATGCTTCTGCATTTGTCATTTTCTATCAGGGTCCAGGACGTGACATGATTTTCCTGATTTTCCTTCTTCTTATCGGTTTTCATTCTGTTTGATCCCTTTCATCATGTCCATAATTCTTATACTTTATCATCGTTCTTCATGATATTCCGCACTTTCCATAATTGGTGCCATGTTGCCTTGAATTTCATCATTTGTATTCATTTCTCACACATTAAATGGTTTTCATCATTTGCATCCTGGAAGTGTAGTCCTTGCTGACGTTCACAGGCTTCAGAAGCTTAATCTTGGCAATGCTGGTATCTGCTGTTATTTGCCGGTGCATTCTGAAAACTGTAGTTTCACTGCATGCGTAGCAGCCAAGTGGGAGGGCATAAAATCATGAAATTCCGTGTTCCCGTGTCACCTTTGCAAGTAGGATATCCCGATTATGTCCTCGCGGCTTCAGCAGGGCTTGTGCCGAAATCATGTCTCCATCACATCTAATTATGTTTGTCATCTTTCATCAGTTTTCACGATTTTTCCTCATGGTTCATCATATGCCAAGATCTGCCATTAATTTCCTAACTTTTCTTCTCACAAGTTTTTGCAGTTTTTCACAATTTTCATGACTTGATTTGTTTGACCAATTTTTGAGGTGTTTTGATAATCCAAAGTGTGCTGTTAGTGGTATTTGGGCACCCAAACCCTCAATTGATTCGATCCTATGTTGGGCCAACTTCAGTCGTGGATGAGGCTTACACACACCTGTGCAGATCATGCAAACTAAAGCCTGGTTTTGGTGGCGTGGACCTGTTGTGTCGATTTTGAAGAAGTCTGCTCTGATCTCCAGTGGCCTTTTTGAAAGCTAAGTCCATGTTGCGCTAGACACAAGCTGACTTTGAATTGTTTGGGGCGCAATGGTAGGGGGTACAGTGTGGCAAGAGCCGTTGTAAGGAGAAAGTGAATATGTCTTTGACTTGGCACTTCAAGTGAAAGTCCTTGGCTCGTGCCTTTCATTGAGGAAGCTACTTGCTGCATCAAATTCAATGACTTGTTCTTGAATTACACCATCACTCCCGATCTGTCACAATGTGCACCAGTTCAACCAGCGACGCCGCAAATTCTGGAGAGCTCCTTCATCGTTGCGTTGAAGGTGGACAACTTGTCAGACTTCGAGACAGTACCCGCTGAATTCCATAGAAATCTGATAGCTGCTGCATACGGCAACCGGACGGCCAACGTCAGCATCGCAACTGGCTGCATTTGGCAAAGCTGCAGTCTCGTTGTGCGGCACGCATGCATGTCCTGTTGCAGAACATCCATGAGAGTACTTCCAATCGTTGTTCCGACCTAGTGCCCTTGACACGCAGGCAGAGGTGCACTACGCAATCACCGCAGACTTAAATTTCACTGGTCAGAGTGGACCGGAGGCAGGCATGTCACACATTGCAGTTTGCGTGCAAACATGTCGGACCAGCAGATGTTGGATATGCCGTGGTCGTTATGCACGGGCAGCTGGCTTACTTGTTTTTTGTTGCTTTGTTGTGACGACTTCTTTTTTCTCAGTTGTACTTTTTCCCAGCCACAACTAAACAAGCCCAGGCCCTAAACCCGAAACCGTGCAGACGGACAGTTGAGAATCTCGGATGGTCCACACGGAACCCTTTGCACGTAAGTGCAGACGTAAAAGTCCGAAGGTTTTAAACAAAAAACGAAAGAGGCCTAAGCCCTCAACAGCCTTAAATCCGAAACAACCTCAAACCCGCAACCTGAGTGCGTTGCGCGTGCATAAAAAAACCCAAGCCTTGAACCCTGAACAGGCCTAAACTCTGAACAACTCCATACCCTAAAGCCTACACAGCCCTTGATGCGAAACAGCCTGAATCCTAGACAGCCTTTCCCGTAACCAATCTCAAAACTTTAGGCCTTAAGCAAACCTATACCCTCAACAGCCCTAAATCCTAAACAGTCCCAAAACCTACACTCTAAAGAGCCCCAAACCCAAAACCACACACAACACCAGACCCCAAAGTCTTTTTTTGAAGGAGAAACTAATAGACGCAGTATTTCGCGTGGACGTGCGCGAACATTCCGCGACCCCTGTGAGACAGATCTTATCTAACGGCTGTTGCCCCATCCCAGTAATGACCTCGCCTGAGATGGTCAAGCAGGTCATGGTCAGGCTAACATAACTCCACCCGGTGCGTGCGCCCAAGCGATGGATTCAGCATCTAGCCACCACCACTACAGGCATAGGGTGTGCAGAATTGCATATACGTGCGCCCCCCTGTAATGGATGGGCTCTTGTCCAAAGAGGCGTGCTGTCCAGGCTCGTAAGACTTTCCAAGTTTCAGCCTGATTGAGCAAGTGGGTCACGAGCTCCGCGCAATCATGTTGATTGTGAAGCTGGGCAGGGTTCTCGGACCCAGAAGCTGGGGACACGGGATATACGGATGAACATGCGCAAGTAGCATGGCAGTGATGTTACGGCAACGCAGGTTGTTGGGGTTTCTTCGCGGCAGCACTTTTGCCTCGAGACTGCCCCTTTTTGCCTTTGGCTTAGGGGAGTTCCTCCTCTGATGCAGTTCAGGTTGATGTGACTTGGATTGTTGGAAAAATATAGATAGAGAGAGGGAGCAGCCTCCAGCACATCGTCCTCGACAACCAGAAGATCCCGGTTGCGAATGAGAACCACGTTGTGCAGGTCATGGGCAGCCTTGGTCTCTCAGAATGCAGACTGGCACCTTAACGGCTAGCGGCCGCGATGCAAGGCAAGGGCGGCATTCTATGCTCACAAGCAGATATCCCGTAATAGCCAGCTCGATGGCATCATGGGGGGCCGGAGCATGGGCAGTACATTCTGTCCTGCTCAAGATGTGCGACTCTAAGCAATTACAACAACTCCGTGGTATGGCTCAACATGGCTCAGCCATGCCCAGCCTAACCGTGGGCATGGAGAGCAGCCCCACGGACCAGCAGAATCGTCGTCCCCGACACTGGCGAGATTGGACGGGAGAAGCCACGTAGGGGGACGGAAATGATGAGCAGCAGTGGCAGGGAGAAAGTACTGGGGAACAGTCGTGAAGCAACCGCCGCAACACCGAGGAATTTCTGAACCCCATGACGCAGGCTGACCAGAAAGATTACAACCTGGCAACGTGGTGGTCTAAGTGGTTCATGGCAAACGCCTTCATGGTGGAACCGCCACACTCAAACCAATTTTCAGGCGGGACGTAAGTGGTCCCCGCAAGCAGATGGCCACGCCAAGACGAGAAATCGGAAATGAGGGACAATGGCGAGATCAAGATCAAGAATGGCAGCAGTGGACTGCGGATGCGTGCAACCACCCTCAAGGCTTGTGGAATGAGTGGCGCGAGTGGGACGACTGGTATAGACACACCCAAACTGGCAGCCGTGTGAAAATTCCGGAAATTACTCCACGGGAAGTCCGACCAAGACGCCCAGAAAGGCAAGCCCGATGGAGCGACCGTATGGCACACAACCCGCCTATGATGAACCGTGGTGGTAGGGAGACCCATCCAGAACATGGCCATGGACAACAGTCGGAGAACGGAGACGGCGGGCAAGGTCACAGCGCGCAAAAACAATGCCCGCAACGCCGAAAACAAGCTGACCAGCTGCGCAAGACCCTTGCGAAGAACCAGCGCGTGAAATGCAACGACAAAGCCAGCAAAAGGACAGATGGCGACCTGAAAACGACCACGGACAAGAACATGAAGTCCCGGAACAGACAGTGACGCCAAAAAAATGTCAAACAAGGCAAGGTCAGGGAGGAACAGCTGAGACCCCTTTTTTCCTGTAGCGCGGTGCCAGCGACATCCCAATCGGGTGAACAATGGCTTTACATGCCGGAGGGTCTCCTAGCGGAATCCCTGGCATGGAGCTATGGGCAAAGCTGGGTGCACGTAGGAAAAAATTAGCGGCCATCGTAACCGAACGAGGGCCCGATCACACCACCCTGAGCAGGAAACTGCAACGCGCTGGGAACCCAGACAGAAGAGCGAGAAGCACCGAGGAGTGCCCTGTCGAGGAGGCAAGGGAGATCAGAAATCAGCAAAGACAAGGAGATCCCTTCATGGCACAGAACAACTGACCATCAGAATGAAGGCTCCGGACAGAGAATCCTGCCACGTCGTAAAACCAGACAGCCATGGACGCCATACACCGCGGGGGGCACGCCGGCGACATCTTCTACGGCACAATCAAGCACGGGAATTTCGGGAAGTGACCCCAACCACCAACGCAGATTGGCATCAATGGCGAGAAAACTAATGAAGCGGAGACTTGCAAAAGAAACGCAGGCAGGTTCAAGAGGCCAACGAACGAGCGGCAAGATCATCATGCGTGCTAAACTATGTCGTTTTCTCCGATGGCGCGTTTGGCTGTAGCTGCGGTCGCCACTTTCCCCTCCGCCGACCCTGGCAACTTCCGGAGGAAGAATTTTTGCCATGACCCGTCTGAACTCCCCATGGGCACAAGGTCCTGTATAGGCTGTTTATGCCAGGTGCCTCCATGCACTCTTTGGCACCAACTTTGTCTCATCCGAGCCTCTCCGGAAAATCAGCTGTGAACTGCATCATTTGAGAAATAAGTATTCTGATGCCTACTTCATTTTTTGATCATCAAATTCAAGTTCAATGTTTTGTCAGTCCTATCGAGATATCATTGTCCGATATTGAGACATTGCAGCTGCAGCCTGCGTAATTGCGACCGCAAAAACACTCCCAAGTAAGTAGGGGTTAAGCCAGCAAAAAAAGAGTTACAGCTAAGTGTGCTTCCGATAGACGTGCTCAGACTGATGTCGCGCGTTCTGTGTGCAGGCGGCATCCAAGATCTGCAGCATACTGGCGCTTGGAAATTCTTCTTGTGAGGTTTCAGGCCGGATCCGATATGTAGTTTTAGCACCAACATGAGCTGCTGCGTGGCCGGTGTCAGGTGACACTAGTGCCCTGCGGGTGGAGGTTCGGTGCATCTCTGCGTGATTGCATGAGTACATGTCGCATGAGTGTTGTAAGTCGTAAATGCGTTACCGTGCAGGTTCAAACGTTTGACATGCAAAGTGCTGAAAGCCTTTACGTGCTCGTGAATGATACTCATGAGATGCAGCATTTGCTGCAGAATGCTTCCGATTCTGGGAGCAACCTGGCTGCACTGGCCATGCACCACTTGCGATGCATCGTGCGGGAGTTAGGCGTTAACCTGTCCTTTCATGCTTGTCCTGCTTGCTGCAGGAAACGTTTCCTTGCATATGGTCATGCCTGCAATCCTGGAGTACCGGATGGTAGTCAATGTGGCGGCATTTGCCGCGGGCTGGGAGGCTGCAGATCTCACGCCAGACGTTGACGACTTGACGCGGGAATTTTCTAAGGGATACGGGCGTACGATGGAGCTCTTGGTCTTGGCGTCACCCCTGGCATCTGAACCGACCACGACCCGCCCGCCTCCTATCAGCTTAGAGAATATTTCGACAAGCACGGCTGCCAGCCCATCCACCACATCAGGATCCCCGGCGTCCTCCACATCCTCAGGAAATGGCTGCGTGGAATTGTTGGTGAAGAGTGCCGGCTCGCAGGACGGCAATTTCGCAGAGTTCTACATCGATGGTGTGCAGGTAGACCTGGTCTCGGGGCGTGGTCTGAGTGTTGTAGTCGTGGAAGACTCAAACGTGTCCGAGATGCACGTCTTTGACACAGGCTTTCAAGCCAGCGGTTCGGCGCCTCTGGCCGCACTGCTGGATGGGCTTCCGGAAGGCGCGGGCATTATGTTGGCTGCCATGGATGATGCTTCAGACAACTTGACCCTTGCAGCCAAGAGTGCTATCAAGGGTTTCGGAGCACTGCAGATCGACCAGCTGGCATACAGAAGCTCGTACGCATTGATTGGAGTTAAGGGGCAATCTGCAGTAGCAGAGAAGCTGGCTGCATCTGGTGACGGGCCTGTGCAGATCAGTGGCCGAAACATTTGGAAGCCAGAATGTGCCGGAACGACCTCATCAGCTGGCGTGAATACAGGTGATCCTTTGGTGCTGCGAGTTCGTAGTGCAGGGGCAGCCGATGGTAACTTTGTGGAGTTCTCGGTAAACGGGGTGCTTGTTGACTTGGATCCTGGGCGTGGACTGAGCGTCGTCTCTTTGCAAGAGGATGGTCAAGTGATGGAGAAGCGTGTGTTTGACACTGGCTTCGAAGGCTCAGGCTCCGCACCACTGGTGAACTTCTTGCAAAATCTGCCTCATGGCACTATCTTCATGATGGCCGCCATGGATGATGCAACAGATAGTCTGACTGAAGAGGCCAAGGCAGCCATCGAGAGCTTGGGTGGGGCTGACATCAGAAGCCTCGCCTACCGTGGCTCATATGCGCTTATTGGTGTCAAAGGAGGCCCTGCACTTGCTGAAGGGGTCGCTGCAGCTGGAGCTGGCCCAGTCGAAGCTTCGCGCACCTGGATTCCGGGTCTCTCGGCTATTTCTTGATAGAGAGATAGAGAGAGGCTAAGAGATGCCCCGGACTTGGTTTTTTGATGGAAGCTGTGCTGGCAGGCTCTCAGAGTTCTTCAACATCCAGCCACCAAGACGAGTCAGATACAGCGACGGCGACAACGACTTCACTCGACGGAACAGGTCCTCTGGTAACAGCCGTCATCAGTTGAAGATGTAGCTATCAGTTTCGCTGGACAGGTACCGGCCCCACAGCCGTGACCACATCGGACCATCACTTGACTAGCCTATCTCAGCTTTCCTCATCCATGCAAAGCAGCACTGGCACCTCAGAGGTGGATGTTTTCTGTAATGTTGGATTTCTTGTTGCTACTTTTCGTAGCTTTGGTCTTGGTCCAACGCTTAATGTTTGTCAGGTCCCGTCTTCCACTGCACGGAACTGGGAGCCTGGGACTGCTTTGTACCAATGACATGCTGCTCGCATTGCAGTGCTTGAGCAGTCAGGCTTTTGCAACTTGCTGCAAGGAATTCGTTGATGCTTGCGGCAGAACACGCTGGCAATCCATCGTGGCCCTGCTTATCGTGGGAGCCTGGTCACAAGATTCAGAGCCACCCAACGGTTCCAAGAAGACATTCGCTCCCTGAACTTGTGGATTGATCTGCTACTTACAGGTTCCCATGCACTTTCTCTCTGATGCCTGGAGTATCAGAGTAGGAGCCGACAACTTGCGAGGTGTCCAGGGATGAGCAAAGCAGAAGTGGCAATTTCAAACTGTTCATGAGACAGCGCGACTTTGAAATCACGGGCGAGTTGCAGAGCAGCAAAAACTGCACAACCTGAGGCAAGCTAATGCTCGACGGCACTGGGTGACCCATGCCGAGCGCAATTTTGGTCAAGCACCTCTCTGCGATACAGGCTTGCCTCAGTCGTAAGATTTGATTTGGACGTGCTTTATTTGGCCTGGGTCAACGCAGGCTTTGCAGATATGGTGCTGATGCTGAAGAAGGTTTTGGTCCGAATGGCTCATGCCTTCGTTCAGCCTTCTAGTGCTAGAAGTGACCTTCCTGGAATTCCAGAAAAGGCGTTCTTGCATAGCCACATGTTGCTCCGGACCATTCGATTTTTTTCGCACACATGGGGTGCCGGTCTGGCGCAACCGGTGTACAGGCGGGCAGGTTGGACTCGTGATGATACCTCGCAAAGAGCTACAAATGCTGCGCGGGGGACCAACCTGCGCGCAATACCCTTGGACAATCTGCACGAAAACAGATGCCTGCATCCGCTGTTGCTGGTAGATGAAGCAAATGGGGGTTGCCCTGAAAGAAGCTTTTGCACGGGATTGCCTGCAGCAGTTTCTGATGTGGACCATTGAGGCACCGCAGATGTTCGCATGCTTCGTTCCGCTTCTGTCCAAATTCAGAGTCTCACCATTTGCACACAAAGATTGTTCCAAGGCTCGGCCTGATATGCGCCTTTCCACATCATTGTAATTCGAAACCAAACCATACAAAGTCAACATGGAGACTGCAAGGCCTGGCTTTAAGACAGCCCTCGGGGATGATCCCCGACAATTTCTGCTGTCTTTGGCTGCAACCGTTCCGTAGTGGCGTGCTCCTGCGATCTCCTGCTGATATTTGCAGATATTTGAAGACAACTTGGTGTGATGTCCTCAGGCAAATTGGGAACACACAAATCATGTGGCAAACGTTCATGAAGATTTCCAGCAGATTGTGGCAGCTACCCTTGAAAGGTCGAAGCCAAGTTGTGCTCTCGTCATAGACTGAAGTTGGTACCGCATAACGCAGTCGTCCGGAGAAAAAGCTTCCTTTTCCAGAGCTACAAGGACTGTACAATGAAATTTAGGGATCCAGACGGTGAGGGGGTTGCCGGTCTGCGTGCCTACTCAAAAAATGTTTGTTTTAGAATGGTCAGCAAATGTGCGCATGCTGTGCTTTCGTAAAATCTGCTCCAATGCAAGTCATGAGATGTTCATGCTGAACATCGTGCCGTCTTGCCGATGCTTGCAATAGCCATGAAATCACTTCAGCGCACTGAAGTCAGTTATGTTATGCCTTGAAGCATCCACGCGCAGTCGGAAGTTGCCCTTCGATCCAGAGAAGCCAGAGCCTGTGTTGCAGACGGCTTTAGTCAAGGCGGTAGACAAGAACATGGTTTTTGCGGAGACTGAGGCTTGGCTTGTGAGACTTGGTCTCGTGAGGTGTTTTGGCCCAGCCGCACATGTTCCTCGCCCTAGTGCGGTCACCATTAGTTTCAGCGATATGCAGACAACACGGAAAGTGGTCCTGCAGCTCGCTTGTTTCTGTCAACGGTATGGGAGCTTGAAGACCATCGCATCGATAAACTGACCCCGCAGAAGTTGAGGACTGTCATGCTCGTGCACACGCTGCCTCAGAAGCTCATACATGCTTTTGGACATGACCAGCTTGTCGCAGGCGTGAGGTTCAAACTGGCGGGACCTCTACCAACCCAATAAGGCAAGAATCAAGAATCCGCACATGGGCAGGGAATAGCAGCCAACCAATCGGATCGAACAAAAACTTTGCAATCTGCCGTCCCGCCACGGTCAGAGGTGTGTGCTTGTGTCACAAGGTGGGCACGAAGTCATGTAGCCCTGCGGTGCCAGCCTTTGCAAGGTGGACCCTGCTGCTTGCTGACTGTGTCTTTCAGATTGTTGAGATGGACCACTGCTTGTTGTTGACCTTGTTGTTCTTGTCTCGCTGTGGCATGCGAACCAGTAATTGCTGGGCATCTATCCTGAAGCTGTCAAAACCCAAGCTCCACTCGGAGGGCTTGAACATGCGCAAGGAACCACCGAGTCTGTTAATTAGACAGCTCTAGACTTTAGACTTTAGATTGCAGTTGACGACTTCATTCAGCAAGTGATCAAGAAAGCACCAGGCCTTTGACTTTCGTGCGCTTCATGGCAAGCCATGGCTTCTCTCCCTTGTCTCTGGCAAGTGACGGGCTTCCCAGGAGCTTCATCAGCGGATTGCCATCGCGAGGGGATGCAGCCTGGATGTTGTTGCTAACATTACTGAACCTGCTTCATTGCAATTTCTCCATGCTTGAGGCCGCTTTCAAGGATGAGCCAGGGAAGGGAGAGGTTTTCTGCAAGAAGCTGCGAGAAGCTTTGGCTCCTTTTTCGGACGCGCTGATGCAAGTAGCATCAAGTAGCAAGGGCTGTGTTGTGCTAGTCAGTGTCACGAGGGTGTCAGGTAGGGAGCAGACAGAGCAGTTCTTGTCACGAAAGGTTGGTGCTGCCAGCTTCATTCAAGTTGACATTGCAAAAACCTTCATGCTGGGGACTCGGCAGAGCATACGCGCAGTCCTGGACGGTTGTGCATGGAGTTTGCATGAGGCCAGCCGGCAGTGTGGAGCCCTGGCATCAAACGTGATGGTATGAAAGCACACCACATAGGGTCTCAAGATCAGGCTTGCCATTTCATGGGTACTATGAGCTGTGCGCCACTGCATCGCAAACTTCTCAGGGTAATGGCAGGGGTGAGCTCCGGCACAGATGCTGAGCGTTTGCACTCCAAGTAGGGCGAGTAGGATTTACTAAGCTCTCTTGGACAGCGTTGTGCAGACTTCGGATTGATGTCAGGGCAGTGAGGCAGACACTGCATGAAAGCCTTGCGCGGCAGCATGACAGCATGCAACTTGCTCCCTGGCTGGCCGACGTGATCTTGCTTGCGCCGCACATTTTAGGATCCCAGCTGCTCCATTTCTGGGATGTGTTGCGGCGGTAGCAGGGCTTGCCACATCCTGCTTGGCTGCGCTGGACTTGCTTGGGTTTCGGCTAGCTTCGCAAGAATGCCTGCAACAGCAGAGACCTTGCAATACCATCCTTCAACCGACGCTGCCTTGCTGAAGGGCTTGACAGACAAACTTGAGACATTTGATGACGGCAGAGAAGACACGAAGCTGTGTCAGCTGAGGACCTGCTGTTTCAGATTTTGCGGGACAGCTGCTCTCGTGTCGAGCGTGTGAAAGCGTTTGATTGTGGGCTAGATGATGGTGCAGCGAAGCATGGCTGCCAAGAGCAGCTTTCTGGAACAACACAGTTTTTGACTCTTTGCTCTTCTTTCTAAAAGACATCTTAGGAGAGCAATCGCAGGCTGGATTGAAGCAATGCCACCTGAGAATCTGCCCAGTGAGCTCCACCTGTCTCATAACCGCATTACACTGGATGGTTTCCACAGATTGGTGCAGGCCATCGACGCTCGGCATGCCCAACACAAGGGGTACTCTTTGGTGTGCGCTGCTGCAGTGAATAGAGCTAGCACTTTCTTCTCCAGGAAGCCAAGTGGGCTCAGCTGCTGCACAAGAAGCCTCCGGTCTGGCTTCGCGTAGAAGGGAATGCCGTGGATGACACAACAATCTGTGCCTCCAAGCTCAGTTGGGGCTGTTTGAATCAGATCAATTTGCTGCATGCTGGCCCATTGTAAGTTTTGAGTGATCTGAGGCCCTGGTCACTGCAGGCCGTGCCCTCTTGGCACAGAGCCTCAAGGCAGGGGGTAGGACCAGAACCTGGATCAAACCACGGTTCCGAACTGACAACTTGAAAGTTGTGAAGCGCAAGCCGGCCTATGAATTTCCAGATAGTTGATGATAATTGATCTTCTAAATCATCAAACCTTGCGCTATTTTGCGCATGAAGCAGTGGAAGTTTTGCAGACACATTTCAGCTGGCATACTCCTTGCCAGTCTTTCGACACGGTAGAGGAAAGACTCAAAAGCAAGTACGTAGGCTTCTGCAATGTTGCAGTTGCCTGTCAAGGGCTGGAGGCACGGAAAGGCAAAACCCACATATCCTCCTCTATCTTAGTATTCGGTGAGGAGGCCAGGGGACTTTAAATTGGGATTTGGCTGCGGCAGCTTACACACCGTCTTGAATTGCATTGCGCACGGTGGGCTCTCAAATACAGAAAAGCTGAGGCGTAGAATCTACCGTAAGTTCGGCCCATCCCGGATTCTTGTGTGCAGTTTGGTGGTTGCAGATGCAGTTGCAAGCAAGGTCTAGGCGCAACCCTCTTATTATCAGACGGGCTCCTTGCTAGGGATGCATGTGCCCTGTGACACGAAGGGATGTATACTTGAACGGATTCGACTTAATTGAGACCTCAGCAGACTCATGACGCAGCACAGGGACAGAACGGGCTTGCTGGCTTGGATGGAAGTGTTTGCTGCGTGCTTTCATTTTTATGCACGGAGAGGCCCCAGAGCGCCGCAGCGGCATGGTTCGGCCCTAAGCTTCAGAGAATTTATCAGTCAAGCAAACTTGAGGTGGGCGTGCCCATTGCCTTCTTTTCTTGTAGATATATTTTTTTGTTGCGCATCGCCCTTCACTCTCAGGCTGGTTTTGTAGTTCATTGATTCAGCTGTGAACGTAGCTGCGTCTCCATATGGCAGTGACGCAGATGTGCATTGCCTGACGCGCTCGAGACACAGAGCCAGGGAGTGGCCGCTGACGCTCCGCCCACGTCCGTCCTTTGCAGCCAGGCGGCAGCTGCAAGGCGGGCAGTGTGAAATCCGATGCGGTGCACGGCTCCAGCTCTGCTGGAACGACCTCCACAGAAGCCTTCGCAGCGGATCACAGTATTGCAAAGGACGAAGTTGCGGGACAAGCGTTGCGTGTTGGGAAGTTTTGGCTGAGTGACAAAGAGCAGCGTCGTAGAGAGTAGAGAGTCTGGGTGCGATCAGAACGCTGCGAACTTGGCGCCTGTTTCGGATCGACGTTCGGGGGCCAAAAAGGATCAAGCTCTCCTTTAAATTCGAGGAGCTCCAGGGCTCCGCAATCGTCGAGCCCTGACAGACCAGAGAGTCCCGGAGGAGCCGTTCACTGTGTCAACAATCCCAACAGCCTACGAGTAGCACAGGGCAACAGAAGAATAGTTGTACCCTCGTTCAAACCCGTGAGCATCAGCCATCCAAACTCTGAGCTTATGATCGGCAGCGCTACGATAGTTCTGAGATTGGTCGCAGCTGGCAGCTTGGAGAGCTGCTGCTTGAGCTGTAGCAGCGGCAGTTTTTGCTGCAGATAGCCGGGCTTAGGAAGGCCTCGAATCAGAGTGGCTGGTTTCGTGCCCCGTTTGATCCGCCTTAGGTCTGCATGTATCATGTAGCTACGTGGTAAGCAAACACTTCACACTTCCCCTTTCCGGTGGGGCTGTGCGGAGTCTTGCCTGCGCGCATGGGCACACATCTCAGGTGCCTCTGTCTTTTCCATCTTTCCATGGCAAATCCATGCAGCCAGCAGCTCAGTCTGAGAACCAGTAGAGGCTCACCAGATGTGTTGCTCGATCGGCTCATGCACTGTCCATTCAGGCTCAATGACGTCAACCTGAAACCTTTTCAGCGTCAAAGTGACTTCCACTCCTTTGCCGGCCCAACACGTTCACCATTCCCTCCAGAACCTCCTTTGCCCTGGGATGCTGGCTCTGCAGCATCTACTACCCCAGCATTGCCACCACCACCTCCACCTGCTGTCCAAGCCAATCAAACACCAACACCAAGCCAGCAAACAGTTTCTACTGCGATGAGCAGCCCAGTCCATGGCGATCCAGGTTGGTCGGGATTTGGGCAGATCGGGCAAAGCTGGAATAACCAGCCACCCATGACCATCAGCCAAGCCAGCAACATGCGAACATTCCAACCGTCCAACGACCTGCAGCTCATGCCAGGGCAGTGCTCGCAAAGCCAATTGCAAGCATCTCAGATGCCTTTGCAATCCAACCAAATGCTGAATCACATGCCTCCCAACATGACCATGCACCAGCAGCCCCACCAGCAGACTGCCTGGAACATGCCACAGGCTATCCCTGTCCAACAGATTCACCTTAGCAGCTCCACCAATATACCGTTTCTGCAACAACCGGCCCCAATGCCTTGCATGCCTTGTCAGAGCCAGGTGCAAGGGCAGATGCAGGCGCAAATACTGCAGCACCCAGGGCATTACCCAGGGCATCACCCAGCGCAGCCATCACAGATTCACTGGCAATCTGCGCCTTCGCTGGCTCCAGTTGCAGCTTGCACATCTGGCCTTCTGCTCCAAAACAATCAAAACAGCGCATATCCGTGTCAAAACCCTTGCATGGAACCGCAAAAGGTGCAACCACATGTACCTGCAATAGCCATGCCTCCATCCCAATCTGGCGTTCACAGAGAACGATCGCGAAGTGC
Source organism: Symbiodinium pilosum (assembly GCA_905231905.1). NCBI lineage: Eukaryota > Dinophyceae > Suessiales > Symbiodiniaceae > Symbiodinium > Symbiodinium pilosum. The sequence goes on along the minus strand of CAJNIZ010042335.1, from coordinate 97,452 downwards.
AGGCCGCCGACAGGATGAGGGCAAGCAACAGCCGTCTTCTTTGCAGACGGGCGGAGAGCATGTTTGAAAAGGTTGCAGTTGCTGCAATGCTAGCTGGGCTTAAGCACCTCGAATTTGGTCCTGTGCATCGCTCTGCAGAACAAATGAATCTTAGAAGAGTGTATGAATCCGGAGGGGATTTCAAAGGATTTCAAAAACCACAGGTCAGTGCAGGATCTGTTGCTGGGTTTAAAGGGGATGCTGCTCGCGAGGCTTGCGCGGAATCTTTCGGCTCCAAAAAGCATTGGTATAAAGAAGCTGCGAGCTATGTCGAAGATGCACGCAGCAGTGGGCGTGTGCATTTGGGCACCAGAGCCAGAGGCGGCAACATGTTTTTCCCGGCAATGCCGAGCTGCCAACTGGTCAGAGTTGACAACTTCGCCTTGACCTTGAGGTGCATGGGGAAGCGGGGATGCACGGCAGAAGAACTTGCCGAAGGAATTGGCTGTCTCTCCGTGCAGGCTGTTGATGGTACAGGAAGACCTTAAGATTCTTACTTGCGCACGGTCCTAGTCTGAGGAGCCAACTGCCGCAGAAGAGTTGTGGCTGGAGGATGAGGAGACAAGCGAAGGCCGCATCCGGGAAGAGACTGGCGTCAGACGGCTGCCATGGCACTCCGGCGTTATTCATGCAGAGCGCATCAGACCGCAGTGACCAGAAAGTTGTAGAAAGATTTTGGTTATTAGGCAAGACCTGGTAAGGTATGAAACGTTTATTGGACTGGCTATCAAGAGCGACTCCGACTGCCTCGACTGGAAGGAGAGCTGTTGCAATGTGAACGAGTTTAACCGACAGTGCTGCATCGTGGCTGAGTGCTTGGGTTGCTCGTTTTGCATGTTACAGAAGACGTACAAAGGCATGGGCAAATCGTGGAGCTGCACTGTGGCATTTGGGTGAGAAGTCCCGCGGCACGACTAGCACACCCTAGGCGGACGTAATAGACTTACACCCTGCGTTGATTCTTGCCCTGAGGAAGGCTAGTTGGGCTGCTCGGTGGCAAGGACTTGACCCAAAGTGTGACCTGCGTAGAGGCTGCCCTTGATTGGCATGTTGCCCAGGATGCGTACGTCAGCGCAGCCCATGCGCTTCGTGGCTGTCGAGTTGAGCTGACCATGGACCAGCTACTAACAGATCCAACTGCATCTTAACTTCAATGGTTTTGGTGGCTTTGTTGGCTGTATGGAGAGAGCAGGGCTTGTGACAGGTAGGGAAATTCTTGAGTGCTCTGGACCGCGATTTCCGATCGGCCTCGTGGGCCTCTGATGAGGCTTGACACAACAACCCTTTTTATGATCAAGAAACATGTTCCCATGTAGCATTTTGTTGGGTGATCATCCTGATTGAATGAGCCAGTTCCGGAAGATGCCGCGACAGGCAGCGGATCTCGCGCTTTTTGCTGTGCTGGTGGTGCAAAAACGTGCTGTTGAAGTCTGCACGCAGCTGTGGCATGAGCGTTTCTGGCCTGGAATTACATCATGTCACATGCATGGTCAAGCTCTGCCAAAGTGGCTCCTGAAATGTGTGGAACTTACGAACTGAGGCCTTCCAAATCATTACTTCGCTGCTATGCAAGCTTTACGCAGAAGACTCAGCACTCTCGAACGCCCACTTCGACAAGTGTGCCCAGATGACTCATGTACCCCTTCTTCAGAAGCTTCAGGATCTCCAGGTCAGGTATTTTTGCTGTCTCCGTAAGATCGGCCAGCTAGAGGTATGGAGACAATGAACTGCAACACGCTGGCTTTGCTTTTGGCTCCGGACTGTTTGTTTGCGGCTTCCGACTCGAAGCGAGCAAGGCTACATGAACGAGTCATTGCTACCCAGCGCAGTTAAGTCTACAAGTCGTGTTGATATGTGATACATCCCAATTCCTGGATAGTTTGTAGAAACATGTGGCCTCTGAAGGACGCAGTCGTGCAGCTGGAGGTTTTAAATGAAGGCGACTGCTTGAAGCTGACGCTGCGCGAACTGGATCCGCAGGGCCCAGGGCCGGAGGATGTCCACACTGGAGTGGCCTCTGGTCGATCAACGAGTAGATGAAGGTTGCAAGTCTTGTAGGCTTTGCGATCTGGTTCTGCTCCTGGTCCTGCGTGCCGCTCATTCCTGGATACTTGTTGCTTCTGCCCAGCCTCAGTGAGAGCGTCCTCGTGGCCGTGTGAAGGTGGCGGCATGCGCGCTTGTGACAAGCTTTTCAAGGGTTCAATGGTGGTGAAGTAATGCTCAGATGCGGAAGAGGGTCCCAAAGCCGACACACCGACTGGCACCTGCCAAGAGCAGCCAGGTTTCTTGCAATCAAAAAAGAGTGCCCAATGAGTGCCGGATGCCACGATTGGTTGCTGTCACTATGTCAGTCCTCCTGTCTGAAACTTTGGCCTCAAATCAAGGAGTTGATGGTTTCATACAAAATGACCAGGGAAAAGGCAGCAGTCAGAATAGCGCAAGACAAAGAAAGAAGTCGGGATGAATGAAGTCGGAAGGAGCACTTGGCTGGAGCCATGGCTGGAAGGTCCCTCTCTGAAGGGCTGAAGTGTGCTTCGGCTTCAAAGAATCCTAGGTGGCTGTTGAAAAGAGGCGTGGAGGGTGTGTACAACTGGCTTTTCTGCCAGCGCGAATCTAAGGACGGCCATGCCGTTTGCTTACCGCCACGCTCGACTCTGCGCAGTGCGTGGCTTGCGAGTGCCTTGTCCGCTAGGCGTCACTGGTGAGGAGGTTGGTGCATGTCCACTGTCGGAGGCACATCAACCCAAATTGGCGAGCGTGTAAGGCGGCTGGGAAGCGCTGTGAGGAAAGCGTTTACCGTTATGGGCAGCTTGGACCACTGCGAGCACATTCAGCGCTTCCTGCTGGTGAGACGACTAGGCAGCAGGAGGAACAGCAACGCCAGCGCCCTTTGAGCTCAGACAAAGTCCTGGAACACCACTCAGACCAGAATCACGAATCTCTTCAAGGCTTTCTGGGTCGGTGGCGGTACGCAGGATCGACTCTAGATTGAAGCAGCAAACGCCTGTTGCATCCTGGTCCTGTAGCTGCAGGCCATCTCATGTGGTGCCTCTCGAACGTATGCGATCTGTAAGGATGAGCTACGTCATTACGCTGCGAGAGGATGGAGCTTACCAGTTTGACGAATGGGATGCGACCTTAGGCTTCGATTTTGCTAGAGCATGCGTTTCAACACGCCCGCCCAGCTTCTTCAGCTTGCTCAGGACATGCTCCTCGTATGCATGGATGCGAGTTCTGAAATTGACAGCTTCGGACTTTAGCTTAAGGGGGACATGTGGAATATTTGCTTTGCAAGCTTGTAAGCCCCTGCAAGTCTGCTGAATTATGCTGAAACTACAGGAGCAGAGGAATACACCATCAGGGGCAACTTCGGCTGGCAAATTGCTGGCTTATTGGCGAACTCTTCAACCAGGATTATGAGTCTGTATGTTCCTTTGTGGTTTGTCGTCACCTCAGCATTGCAGGAGCAGCGCCCTGTTGGCAGCATTCGCCGCACGGCTTCGTATGCTTCATATAGAAGTTGTTGCGTTTTTGATTTGGTGCTAATCAGCTGATCTACCTGGATCGTGCTTCTTGCCTGCCACCTACCCAGGGCTGTGCCATGATCCTCAGCAGAGCGTCATGATTTCACAGTGTGGCTCGGCAGGCTCCTGTAAACAGAGAATGTCAGGGGACTGGCAATCTGGGATGATCATGCGCCACGCTGACTCAGGTAAGGCTCCAGATGGCGACTGGGGCCCAGAGACCATTGCCGCACAAGCGTCTTCCGAGCTCGTCGAACGACATGGCCCTGCCGTTGCAGAATTTTTTCTGGGTTCACGGAGTTTCAAGATTTGTTCCGAGAGTTTTTGCATGTGTTCAGGTGCCGAAGGCAGTCTAACGCAGTATGCAGTTTTGGCGACGCTGTGCTGCACTGGTGGCTTGGCTTAGATCTTCCGCACCTTTTTACAATACTGTCTCAAGCCCTTCGTAGGCTTGGTGTGCTTACAAGATGTCACCTGGCACAACTCTCTGCGCCCGCTTTTGGCCTTCGTCGGTCTTGAAGATTTCGCGGACGTCTTTGCTGACTCAGCCAAGGCTAGCCTTTAGCTTCATAAAACTGTGACAGCTTTTGTAGTTTTTCTCACATAGCCTACGAACCTCAGAGATTTTCAGGACTGCTGGGTTGCATTGCAACATGGCAGCAGATTGCAGTCGCTGAGGGATCTTCTGGCACGATTGTCATTCTGCATGCTGCGACATGAGGCGAAGGCTTGCTGGGCTGAGCTCAATGGGCTGATGTGCCGACCACGTGCGGTTTGCACTCTGGAATGTGACACGCAGAACAGCTGCCAAGAGAGTTGGTCAAAACATGCTGAAGTACCTGCTCTTTCCTTGTGCTTGGCCCATGACAGAGCATACAGCCTGCGCAGGCATTTATCATAGCTGATGTCCGGATGGCTGTTCTCAAGGTTCGGTGCAATGCAGGGGTTGCCTTGAAAGCAAGCTGAGGACTCATCATCTTAAAATGGCACATGCGGTTCCCTGATTGGCAACGCTGCGTTTGGCATAGGTTGCTATTGATCTTGAGCAACGTGTGAAGACTCGGCGGCGCGCTGTTCTGCGGGACAATTGGGCTCAAGACCCTTTGCAAGGGTGAGTTGCTCGTTTGGGGCTTGCTTTCGTGTGTTTTTCGTTGCCGGTACAGCAGACTTGCTATGGATCAGCAGGGAGCTATGAGCTCGCAAGATCAGCGACCTGGCTGGCAGGAGTTCGCAGCGTTTGTCATCCTTGTCTTGGTTGTGTCGCTTCCATTGCAGCCTCTCATCTGGCAAGGCAAAACTTGGCAGCGATGATGTCAGCCGCTTACAGTGCTTGTGTTTGGGAGCAGAAGGCCTTTGAAGCTGCTCAGGTGGCAAATGTCGATGTCATCTCCAATGCCACCCGTTCCAGGTATGCCCAACATGCCAATGTCACTCTCTCAGAGATCTATCAGGGCTGCCTGCTTCTAACACCTCATCAAGTGAGGTGGCCCAACCCGCCTCCCATGGTTTCGCCCTGGTTGCTGCTTGGAAATATCATATACAGGAAGGCAGAGTGCAGAACTCACAACATAACTCGCATGAACCCAGCTTGTCCTGCTTTTGTTGTCCAACCAAGGACAGTGAGAGTTGATGGCCTCAAATTTGAGTATCAGCTGACCGAAGACGATGTTCGGAAGGTCCCGATTTTTGAAGGCACTTGCAGCTGATGCCTGCTACTGGCCTCAGTGTGAAGGTCTTCTCGCGCTATGGCGAAGTCGTCACTGTGAAGATGGACAGGGAGGGCACGACTTCGCAGGCCAGCCATTGCCTGACCATGATTACGCGCACCGCCAGTGTGTTGAGGTCCAGTTTGCACAGCCTCACCAAGCTATGGCGGCACAGCATGATTTGGACAAGAAGCAGCTTCAAGGTTCAGAAAAGCTTCACGCACTCAGCTGCAAAGTGTTCAACTGCAAGAAGCCAGGCATGTCTGGAGCGTTTCTTACAGTCGAGTTTGCGTACCCACAAGGAGCAAAGATGCGTGCACATTCTGAGCATCAGACTTTCCATCCATCTTCGCGTATGCAGGATACACACCGGTTCCTCCCTCACCGGATCCGGGCCTGCTACAGCATATGGCAGCTTCGCGCCTGGGCAGCTCAGGTACACTCAGTAGCTGCGTGCTGCTTGAAATCATGATCAATGTCGTGTGCCAATTTTCGCAACTTAGGAATCCTTTCATGAATCCGATGATGCCTGGGGGAGCAGGCCTCAGAAGTGAAATGCATAGCGATGGCCACCAGCAATGCATTTGTGAACCCTGAAGGCTATCCAGTGGCTCCTGTTGCTCCAACACCTACAAGCCCAACTCCTTCTCCTGGAGGCCAGGTGTTAAATCACTAGATTTACGTTGAGATTTCTGGGAACTTTCTGCACTCCCGTGGCCACTCAAAGTGAGAAGCTGATATGTGACTTGGGGATTCATGATTTCAGAGGGTGTCATACACATGCCAAGTCACAGAAGGAGGGTGGGTCCTGGGTTTGTTGCGCTGGAGCAAATCCCCAGCTTCATTACTCAATGCTGCTTAGGGCCACAATGAGTCACCATTGTCCATCTGAATCTGCACCAGACTAGTGTGCATCCAGTCGGGGCCCCATCATCCACATTCATGTCACTCGTGGCTTGAGATTCCAGGGTTGCCAGCATGAGTCTGACAATTTGAGTTTTCAACTCATGTGAGGCCAGCCGAAGAAGTTCACATGCAAGCTTGAGGTTGGCATCGCCCTGTGGATGCAAGAGAACGAAACATTTTGAAACCTGCAACCTCTCCTGTCATTGCTTCAGTCCCAAGTATGATGCCGAGGAAAATGAGGGCGAGTTCCGTGTGGGCAGCCGGGTCATCCAGATTGCCCGCGCAATCTGGCAGGACGACAGCAGAATGCTTGCCAACTCGATCTGTGCAAGGCGTGAGGGGCACCCTGCTAGGATCCGAAGTTTCAAGAGCACGGGGGCAAGACGCGCCTTCGTGGAAAGGGCATCGGAGGTCCTCACGAAGGGGACGACTCTTGGCCTTCTTGGGCAGTGTGAGATGACATTCAGCTTGCGGCGCCTTCAAATCAAAATTCAAGGAGCCGTTGGCTCTGTGTATATCTTGTCGGGACCAGACGGCCTTTGACAAGGTGCCCAGCATTTACAGAGGTCTTGAGGACGGATGTTCACCGCTGAAGAAGGGATGCTGTACGCTTGAAATGTTCGAATCACACATTCAAATCAAGAAGGTGCATGCGTCAGGCAGTGCAATGACATGCAAGGCATGGCAAGGGGACATGCCACACAGAAAATGGAAGGGATTGAGGGAGGTCTCGTAGTTTTTCTTGCCGGATTTCCACTCTACGCGTCCTCATCATCTGCTTTGTCCCCTTAATTTCAGGCACATGACGTCGTTGCCCCAATACTCGCCCCCCTTCTCTCTTCGTTTCTTCTCCCATCTCAACTCGTCATCCACTCAGATGCTCATAGATTGGTGCAATGTGCATTTACAAGCTGCGAAGTCAGCCACGGTACGCACTGAGCGTCTAGACTTGTTATGGCAAAGGCGAAGCGATGCGTTTTGGGGAAAACTTCCGGCTAGGTTCCCGATTGGTGGTGTTTTCGAGCCGTCCGAAGCAGAGGATGAAGACAATAACTTCCAGCCGCTCTACTAGCCGCACTAGCCAAAACCACTCCACCAAGCACTTACTTGGTCATGATCCGCTTTTTCGGAAAGTTCGGTTTTCTATACGCATGTGGCTTGTGAGGGCACTTTCAGGTCAAAGAGCGGGCACTGCATCGCAAGCAAAACTCCCCAGCTGTCAACGACATATGTCTGTTGCAAGCCCATAGGTGGGACATTATTTGAGGGCAGCAGCAAGCTGGAAAACCCTTTGGGAAACGCGTTCTTCTGTGGGGTAATTAAGTGGCGTGCATTCATACAATTCGATGGTGTACCTTCTCCAGCTAATGGTTCTGCCAGAGGCTGTCCAGTACGCCGAGACGCAGCTGCAGAAGGTGCATTCAGACTACAAGGCAGTGATTCGAACATGAGAGGATTACATGCTGGTGCCTGCAACGACGGTGTGTCATTCTCCTGCGAGGCATTCTGCCAACAGCATGGCAAGCCAGTCCCAGATTTGGAGGTCAAGATTTCCAAAAAAGGCAGATGCCCAAGAACCGCTTGCTTTGCTGCTGGGCACACAGGTCTTGCAAAGGCTGTCAAAGACGTTTTTGAGTCAAGGCACATTTGGACCAGAAGTCACAAAGTCCGTCCAGCCCATGCCTGAAGCTCAGACCCCCCGAAAAGCGCGCAGGTCCGTGCGCCTTGCGAGAGATTTCTCCTTGCGAGTGGATCAGCACCTTCATGAAAAAAACCTTGGCAGCGGCTGAGTGTTGAGAGCGCTGTGGAAGCCGGGGTCGCAGGAATCGCGGTGAACGTCCAGCTGGAGCTCCCTCAGATGAGGAGATTGAGCGCCTCATAGAAGAGCGCTCGGACCTCAGTCGTGTGACCGGTATCAAGATGCCTAGGGCATGGTAGAGGGACATGCAAACATGCTTGAAGAACTTGTCTGTGAAAGGTAATGACGCTCGGAAGGCTGCCAATTTCAAGAAAGCTGACGAAGTTCGCGAACATTTAAAGTCACGAGGACAATCAAGCGAATTCATCGTTTCAAGCTGTTGTTACTCGCTTGTGATGACACGCCTGCGGTCTGATCTGGCGCTTTGAGATACTTACCTAATATCATGACATGGAACGACGTTTGCAACTTGCCTGGTATAAGCCTCCTACTGTACCCCTTTGCAATGTTGCGCCCCAGGAGTTGTGCTCATGGATGAGAAGGGAGCGAAGGGGACTTTCAAAGGCCGGACAGGTAATGGGTATGAACGCTGACAGTTATGGGAATGGTTGCTTGCCATGGATCGCTGACACACTGTATTTTATGCTTTTTAACTTCCACTTTGTCTGTTTTTTGTACTGGGTCTTTGGCCCTTTCCCACTCCTCAAGTTGGCTCACCTTTGTTCTGTTGAAGCACTGGGCCCATTTCAACTTTGCATGCTCACCATTTTGCTTTCTTGCGCGTTAATTTCGTCCAGGGCTTATTCCTAGGTCCTAGACCACCCTCACTGAAGGCAGTGAAGTGACGAAATGGCGTTTCTGGCGTCCTTGAGTTCCTCGAGATGCTGGGGTGGACAAAGATCGGAGATCTTTTGTCTGTGACTTTTGGCAAGACGGGGCGATAGTGTGAAGCCCGAAGACGGAAGTACTCTGTTGAAGTTTTTCAAGAGTCCAAATTCCTTGCCTGACCTGCTGAAGCAGTCGCTTGGATTCCCATCGCCAACTGCAAGTGACGTAGCAGTTAATCTGTTAATGTAGGACCTTTGTTGTGAGTAACGTGCTGCTTCCGCTTGGAGCCATCCCCGACATATCTTTTTCAGCATTTCCGGATTCAGGACATGTGTCTCCTATGGGCTGTCTCCTACCAAAGGGTAGCAGAAGTCTTGCTGCATCAAATGAAGTTTGCATTGGGATGCGCCTGAATCCCTGCTCATGTGACAGTCCCAGATGGACGCACAGAGCAGTGACAACAGTGCTGGTACTTTGAGAGACGCCCAGAGTCGCGAGAGACTCACTCGCAGTGTTCAATTTTGCAGAGTTTTTGCTGACCTCTCTTATAGTGGCGAGCAACTCAGGGAGATGCTCCTTTCTTGTGGACAAGCAGTGAGCCCACACTGTGCCCTCGTGATTGTGCACAAGATTCTCAGCCAAGGTCCGAGTATATATCGTCGAGTCGTCTTGAATGCACGGCAGCTTGTCCACTTTCAGAAGTGCATGGTGCAAGTGAGTGCATGGTGCAAGTAGAATGAAGGGAACAAGACACCTTGATGCGAGAGGTGCGTTGCAGCGCTTGTAGGAGATACGATTCGTATTGCGTGCAGCTCCATCAGGATGCGAATCACAAAGACTAGTCTTGCTGTGTTTTGCAAGCGCTGGCGTGTACAGTGCATGTGCAAGATTGAGCGCGCATGGCCGTCGCATTTGACGGCGTGTACAATCGGGGCATGAAGTGCAGCCCATGCGCTCTCAGCATGGCATGTGAGGATGGAGGGAAAGAAGTTTTGATCACCAGGAGCACCCGGTGCTCATGTCCAGGATTTCTCTCACTTCCATTTGTGACAGAGAGCACAGAGAAGGCAACTCTTGCCACAGATGCCTGTCGGTGTTTCCCAGTGCAGTCCCCAGAGTGATGGGCCGTGAAACGCCATCCAGGCAGATTCGCTTGGATGATTGCGAAGGTTGGACAAGTTGACCGCTGGCACCGGCCGTATGAGCTAAGCTCCACGCACATTGTAAACTCTGTAAATGGACGCTCCATGCTGGATCGCAGCCTCCACAAAGCCCAAAAAGTTGTGCTTTCAGCACTCAGCTTGTCTTTTGTTGAGGGAGTTGTGTGGAGTAGGGCAGTATTATGGCCTGGAGGAAAAAGTGTTCGGCAGTTGTCTCTGTGGCCTACATCGTCGCAGCATGCGCACGGGCCTTAGTCACTCGGATGGGATGCTGCGCCAGAGCTAAGGGCGCAACTGTCAAATCGGCATAATCGGCATGCTGGATCAATCGCCCCGCGATACGTCAATGCCCGAGGTCGGCTGTTTGTGGCAGTTGCTGTGCCTGAGGTTGCGCATGGCTTCGAAGTGTTTTCCGAGCAGCAGCTCCTTGTTCTCGATGATCCAACTCGGGTCGCAAGAGCCAGTTTCTGATATGACGGGATGTGAGTGCGACTTACCTCTTGGAAAGTTTGGATCTAACGGCAGGTGATCGATTTCAATAACACGGAGTATGGCTCCACCCACGTAGATGACTATTGGGTCGCAGCCTAAGCTTCCCCTCCATTTGCACTTTTGACCATTCTGGCTTGCCGTAGATGTCAGCCATCGTTTCGCAAGGCGAAGATAGACTTCAACTATAGTCCCTTGCAAGGCAGATTTCGCAGAGACGGTTGAGCATGTACTGTGTGTGCGAATGCCGCTTACGCCTAAAGACGCTGCTGGCATATGGCCGCTGGCTTGCTGGCAGGCTGGAATTTGTTCCGGCATGTCCACATCGGATGCTTCCTGGTGCAATGGGTTGGCGCCTAAGAGACTGGTCAAGACTCGCTGTCTGCCAGCTGTGGTAGGGTTCTGCCAGTCAACACCCCCCCCCCGCCCCACGGAAATACAATGTGACGCTGGACGCCCCTGGCTGTGCCGCTGATGCCTGGTCATCATTCTATGCACGAGATCCCTGTGAGACGCATGTCGGGGTTGCTGGAAAGCTCAGAGGGAGGAGCGTGGATGGGCTTGCGTTGGTTTGCGTGCTGATGGCAAGACGGGGCAGGGCGGGTGGGGAGACGGTTTGGGTAACCGACATGACGCCCCCATCCCTTGCGTAGAATGCCGCCATGCGAAAAACAGGATCCCTCGGCAAGGAGGGGGACAGCCCCAACCATCAACCAGCTGCCAGGGACTGAACGGGGCACAGTGCAGGATGTGAGGGTCACATTGGAGACTAAAGACGCCACATACTGGAGGCGTGCGAGCTGAGCAAACCCAGAGCTCAGTCCTCCACTCCACGGCGTCAGAAGTGTTATGATCAGTTCAACAACTATGAGCGCTTGGGGGCAGTTCTGTTTTTTTTTTTTTTTTTT
>CAJNIZ010042335.1:44673-86093 GCA_905231905.1 Symbiodinium pilosum | reverse complement strand
TTTTTTTTTTTTTTTTTTTATAATCTTGCAATGTCGTGGCTTTGCATTCGGTCGATGCGGTGGATCCAGCCACAACAGATGGTGCACTATACGGGATTGACCACCAATGTGGCTACTACGGGGTAAACACTTTGGGCAGTCAGATTTTGGTTCTTGGTTTGCAGGATGACTGAAGACTGCCTGTGACAATCTAATGAGCTACAAGAAGGGGGGAATTGCAACTTTAGTATACCTTCAGTTGCCAGTGTATGCAGACTTGCTGACAACTAGATGCCTGAAATTCATGAGCTACGGACAGCCTGTTTTGTATTCGATTCTGGATGTGTGACACGTGTTCATGGCTAGAGGCCTCGGCAAAAGCATGCAAGAAAATGTTTTGGAAGATTTCAACTGTCCTTTTTAGTAGATCCAAGCACAACCTCCTGCATAATTCAGACTCGTGCAAATCCCGCGGTGCAAATCCTTGTGACAGGAAAGTCCGCTAGCATACGCTGAGCGTGGGCTGCGCATGTTTGCGGCGACCGATTTTGCTTCGAAGCGCTGGCATGTGAGTACCTTTGCCAGGCATCGGCGAGTCGATCACCGCCACGGAATGCGTGCAGTTCTGCAACAAGAGCCAGGCTGTTGCAATTCTTTCAGCTGCACTTCGGTCCGCAGCAACCCAGAGCAGAACAGGCGTACCTTCGGCTTCCCATGTGCCGCTGTGGTTTAAATGAGGCTCTACTGCCAATGATCGAGGCCTCATGCATCCTGAATTCTGCAGGTGAGTCTTTTGCAGCCATGGAATTTTCAGGTTCAGGGCGAATGCCCTCCGACATCATGGCAGGCTGGCAGCATTCCAAGCTTCACAAGCTTGGGTAACGCTCCCTCATTTCCTCTCCTGCCGCTGCCGTTTGCGCATTCCCTCTTCACAATTTCCTCCTTCCATCTCATTCCACAACTGTGCAAGCGCTGCCAGGTGTACAGAGAATTTGACTACAGGTCCTCGATGTCGTTGCCCCCTTGGTACTTGGTAGACATGAAAGCCCTGTAGACGCTAAGCTCCCTAATGGAATGGAATGGACGAGCCAAGGCCATCGACTTATGACGTGACTCGCCGGCTTCTGTATTCCATTGTCACAGCTTCGAGCTCAGCAATCAGACATGGCCTAATGGCCTGGCGCATGAGGATGCTGGCTATTGGATGTAAGCAAGCATGCAAGCAAGCAGAAGCAATCTTGTTGGCTTTCGAACGACTCCATTGACAAGGGGAAGAGCTTGATCTTGTCTCAGATACGGCTGCCATCTCCTGCCGACCCTCCACTTCGGTGCTCACCTTAGTCCAAGCAATGGTAGGCCTGATGAAGCAAGCTTCTTTCAATGTTCTGTATTATGTACAGTTCTTCGCAGGAATTACATCCACGCTGTCAACCCTTTGGAGGCATGATCTTGTGGGGGCTGTTGGAGCACGGTCTGCAGATTCAAATGCGCACTGCAATCCACTCTGTATCATTCTGGTTGCCAGTTGTGATGCATTCTTGAAGTGTGCTGCTTACTGCTACTCGCCAGTCTCGCCCACAATTCGATTACGATACTCGGCTTGAGCGCGCTTCTGAGTGTAACACGCTGCAGCGCAACAGTCCGCACAGACGTTTGCTTGTGCTATGGCTCTGTGACTCAGTCGCATGGTCTTCAATGCCGTTTGGGACTTCGGCAAGAGTCGAATGGCCGCGGCCCGAAATGATTGCGCTTGAGGGCATGCGCCTGCTGATCAAGCTGAACGCTGACTCAATCGGAAGGTGGCCCTGTCTTTGTCTGACTGGGGCGGGACGCTAGACTTCACGGTGGCAGCTTGGCTCAAAGGGTGTTGAGTTGCTCTGCCGTGTCTATGAGCACATTGAGCACGCCCAGCCCGTGAAAGCTGCCTGAGTTGAAGCACAGGTTACCTTCAACTCCAGTCCCGACCCCAAGCACTCGGAGGGCGTACCAAAACAACGGTATGGCAAGATCAGCTGCATTTAACAGCAAGGCTCAGCTGGGCTTGAAGTGCGCCAAAGCCATTTCCCAATTCAGGCAAGTCACTTAGTTTGCTCTTGCGTGCAAAATTTGACCTCAAATGCTGCTCGTAGGATCAGATTGTGGCAAACGGGCAGCTCGTGCAAGATGGGCTGGTGCGGTAGCTATGCAAGCAGCATCCAAGTTGGTTCTGCGATCTGTACACTTTGGCAGGCATCAGTTGAAGGCCTCGGAACGGTGGACATCCTGTTTGGCACATACTACACGGCGGGGACTGCTGAGCACTGCCAGAGTTGTTGCGCACCAGGATTGGGTAGTTGTTTGAGAGGGATGTCGAGATTGTGTAGGAATTTTTCTCAACGTACATTTGGACCACCACCGGATAAACGCCGTCAAGAGAAGATGGATCAGCAACCATTTGTCGCAGGTGGTTCCAGCTTCGTGGGTCGGTGCTACCCAGGCACATTCGCTTGTCACCAGTCCATTGACTCCTTTTGTGTTGTGTGTGCGGAAGGTTGTGCATGTTGTCGTTGCCATTGACATCGACATGCGGCGTGTCCTTACAAGCCCAGTGCTCAGACAGATGCCAGCTTGCGGGGGTGGTGGCTCTTGTATCTCTGGGTCTTTGCATGATGCTTCTGCAGTCCTCCTGCTTTTTGCGCTCACCTCTCTGAGGTGTCACGATGCCCGTAACGATGATGAACCTCCAGATGAATTCTCTGACACATCAGCTGTATGGTGCAGGCTGCAAGATAGGCGCTGTAGCACCTGTAACTTTGAGCGACCAATCCTTCCTCGCAGGCGCGGACTTGACGGACCAGTACAAATACTATCAGTTATGTTGCGGCCTTGGGGCAACCAGGCAGGCCTCTCTGAGTTGGGAAGCTTATGGCACTGGTTTCAAGATGAGGTACTGCCAGCAACTTGACCCAAACAGTTGGGGGAGTCACCACAGTTCAGATTTTCGTTGGTCGGCAGCCCAAACTGCGTAACAGGCTGTGCTGGCATCCAGTGTTCCTGCCCGCATAGCTTTCTGAACTCAGGTTGCCAGTTGGAAGAGCTAGGAGGATTGCCCTCAGAGGCACATGGACATGCCACCGATTCAGCGTTCGGGATCATGCATGAACATCGCTCAGTTGAGAGTTTGGCAATGCAGGTGAGCTACATGTACTTGCAGTCCGCCGCAATCGATCACCAGTACAATTACGTGCGACACTCAGCGTGCGCCGGCATATGTAGGCCAATGAAAGCTTTTTGTCGTACTCCGAGTCAGCTTGCTCATCGCGCACATTGTGGTAGAACTGAATTGCAAGATATTGCAAGCCATCACAGTCCTTGAGGCTTGGTTCACCTTCAAGGAGCAGCCCACGGGCACTCCCAGGATCTTGGAGTATAAGCATGACAGCCGCATACCCATATTCTCAGCACTTTGTTGTCTGATTACAGCCTATACGGCCTACGGCTGCCGTCTGCAATTGCACGTTTCCAAGGCAAAGACTACGTGTTGTGGAAGAAGGACACTGCTACTTCTCAACACCTCATGCTTTATCCCGCTGGCCCAGCCATTCCCAGCCATTGGGACATTGAGGAGAGCCTGCCTGACAACGCAGTGTTCTCATCCCTTATCCAGACAGCTCCGAGGAGAGTGCTCAGCAGATTTCCTAAAGACGGGTCATGCTTTTGCGTCGGCTGGGGAATCATGATCCTTGCCGCTGTTTGAGCATGACTCTGAATATCGCAGAGTGGAAGGATTATCTTCGCATTGTACCCTCCAGCGCTGCGGTATGCAAGGTCTGGCATTCGAGGGTGGAAGGTTTTCTATTCTCAACATTGAAGCAGATGTGCTTGCTTTGCGCAGGTTCAATGCTGCTGGCACTAAACTCTTTTTGTCCTTTGACTCAGCCACACTGCGTGCTTGCCTCAGCTTTGGCTTACATGTGCGCCTCATGCTGAGCTTGAGAAATCCTCGTGGTCGCAGGGGGTGCGATCCCAATAGACACGAATGGGGATGATATTCCAGACTTCTACAACGAGGCTGACAAGGCCTGCTGGACTCTGCTTTTTCCTGTGCTACCTGAAGTTGCAAGCGGAATCCAGTCTGCATTCATGAGAGGCCACACGTGGGCCGTGTGAGAACTTCATCGACCGCTTCACAATGATCTTGATCCCAGGGAGTATGTGCTTCCCTCAAAAAGCAAAGAGCCGCCTGCAGCCTATGTTGTTTAAAGTCTCACAGGTGCCAGTGGACAACAGATGCAGACTTCTATGTTGAGATACAGCCAGCGCTGATGCCTTACAGCCATTAAGACAGGTCCAGATTCAACTTGTCCTTCCTTCAGTCGCATCTGTTGCTCAAGGTCGACAATCCGTCCCGGAGATCTTGCGCGTATCAAGCCCGGGACGGTACAAGCCTGATGTTTTTCCAAATTCGATGCTGTTCCCACGGCAGGTGGTTTCTTGTTTAGATTAGTATGCCAGGTCTACAGGGGACAGCAAACTATGTCTGGAGCTCCGGGCTTACAGTACGGATGGTACAGCGACTAGATCTGGACCCGCCTTAAAGATCTTGGTGTGCACAGGTGTACCAATTCTCGCAGCCGTCTTCAGACTTTGCTGTGGTGCCGATCCCAGCTCCTTTCTTCGTCCACTCTTCTGGTCGTACAGATTTCGAGGTGGAAGCTCCTTTGGATATCCCAACTCCAAGCGTGGCCGTCTCAGCCAAGAAGTTGGGTTGAAGGCTTGTAAACCACCAGCGGACCAGAATGTGCCATGCGGATCTCAGGCCGAAGTAGGAGGGCTGTCATACATCGACGTGTAGAAGCCTCAGATCCTAGTAGGCTGCTTGGAACGCGACATGTTAGCAACGGTGACTTGCGGAGGTGCACAGAATTGGTACTTGATGGCACTCAATCCCGCGATCACGGCTCGCCCAGCAGCAAAGTGTGAATTGCTTCTGGTAGCAGGACATGAGTGGTTAGCAACTTGGAGGCTTTCGGGGTGCCTTCACATGGGCTTTGAACTCCACTACGCCAGAAAAGTGGCCGGCAAAGCTTTTCGAAGTGGACAGCGCATCTTACAGTCTCAGAAAGGATGTTTAGGACAGAGCCCGAAAGCGCTCGTACAAGGGTCAGCCCATCTACAATGCAAGCCCCATCATAAACTGCTCGTGCCTTGCTGAAGCAGACGAGGCCTGAGCCTCACACCCGCCAGCTTCAAAAGCTCTTGGAGTCGGCGATGGCAGCCGAAGCCCCTGCCACTCTCCCAGAAATGTGTTTCCGATCACGCCTCTCAGAAACCAAGCATGCAATGTCATTTTGGTGACTGCCAGGTGGCGGCACAGGTCATTCGAATCCCTGCATACCTAATGCAGGGCGACACGCTGTGCGCCGCTTGAGCATGTACGCAGACTAGCTGGACAAAGTCTAGCAGACTTGACAAGGTACAACTTCTCACTCACCGCCGAAGACTGAGTGATACACAGCTGGCGTTCGGCAAGTGCAACTAGATGAGCTCTCTGTGCTTGCTGTGGCAGGTGCAATCATTCTGGAACCCGGCGCTCTCAGACACAACATACTACAGCAGTGGGCCTAAGACGCGTGTGGTGTTTGATTCGTCAGCTTGCCAGAGCTCAGGTGTGGCAGTGTCACCGCTACCAGTTCCCCCGATGGCCAGATATTGTTCTGCAATGTAGCCACTTTGCGCCGAAGCTCATTGTAAGAGTGGAACAGGTCATATACGGATCTTATTCGAGGAAGCTGAAGGTGCCTTGCATGCATGAATTTGGACGAGCAGATGTGACCTTAGTACCGCTGTCGAAGGTGGAGCGTTCGCTAAGCCTGGTGTCGGAGATTTTCATGGAAGGGCAGCTTCCCGAATGTGACAACAAAGCCATTGTGGCTGCCTGCTTCGTTT
This sequence comes from Symbiodinium pilosum, assembly GCA_905231905.1. Taxonomy (NCBI): domain Eukaryota; class Dinophyceae; order Suessiales; family Symbiodiniaceae; genus Symbiodinium; species Symbiodinium pilosum. The sequence goes on along the minus strand of CAJNIZ010042335.1, from coordinate 80,186 downwards.
TGCTGCAAGGTGCGCCCAAGCACTGGGGCGCGGGGCCGTGCAGTATACGTGGACAGCCTGCAAGAGGCAAAGGGAAGTTGCGAAATTGTGCCCACAGGCAGGAAGGCAGGACCTGAGCGAACGCAGGTCAGAAGCAGTGCTGCTGCCCATGCCTTTGGCACGAAATTTCTGTAAGAGGCCAGGACCAGAAGATATGTTTTCCTGACATTAAGGCAGGGCAGCATTCTGGGTTGCACCTCGCCGGAGCCTTTGTTTGAGCAGTTGGACAAAGCCCTTAGCCACCTTTTATGGCGCTCTAGCCCCCTTTGCCGCCAGTAGTTGCAGTGGTGCAGTTTCTGGCCTAGGTGGGGAAGCGGCATCAACCTCGAGTCTGTATCGGGGCTGTTTTCGCGATCTTTGTACGTGAAGGTCCTAGAAGCTATGGCAGCGATGCATTCCAAAATGCTTGTGAATGCTTGAAGAAAAGCGGTCCTGCGACCAAAGGTGAGACCATTCGCGTTGGAGGCCTTGGAGACATACATCTTCACCATTGCTGGCCAGGTCGAACTTGTGTTCCACCGAGTCCAGTCCTTGATTAATCGTGATTCTGAGGTGAACGTCAGCAACGGGACTGCGGATCTAGTGCTTGAGAATGTAGTCAGTGCCGAAGTTGAAGTGGTGCGGCGTGCTTTGTTTTCCATTCGTTATTCCTGTGAGTCCAGCCGACCATTCGTGGAGCTTCGTGCAGGTACTTGGGGATCTTACCATCAATTACTTTGGTGGTACTGGCTTCTCTTCACGTAGGCCAGCAGCAATGCCATCATTGTCATCGCAAGCACAAGATAATACAGGGTTTCACTAGGAAACTTACTGGAAAAGAGTCGTTGATCCAGGGACCGCGCAATCGTTGTGGACTTTTCAGAGACACTGGACTATTCAGACCCAGCACCTTGGCCAAGTCATGTCTTGCAGAAATTCTGCTCCTGCGTGCTCAAGCATCAGGCTGGCCAGCTTGCAACTACAGCAGCGGCCACAGTCATGTCAGTCAGAGGAGTCAGTTCCCCTACATCCACAGAGTGTTTAGCACGAACTTGAGATTTCTCATGTCACTGAGACCTACACTTACAGCTGCCAGAAGGAAGGTGTTGAGCTTGGTGTCAGTACTTTCTGAAAGTGATGGAGAGCTGAGACCAGCAACTTGCACACAGGGCACGCTGCGTAAAGTGCTTGAACTGACAGACTGATGCTGCTGCTGTCAGGGGCAGGTCTTGATTTGTATCCTTTGGCCGCGAAGGGCTCAAGCAGAGAAGAAGTCCCCCTGCGCTGGGCGACGGGCAGGTTATCTGGCTCGGGTAAGCTTCTGTCGGCTTTCGGACATTGTGCCCAGCTTCCAGGGAGCGCGCGGTGCGCGATGACAGAAGCCGAAAAGGCTCCACCGCAAAAGAAGCGCAAAACTGAGGCATCAGACACGGAACTGCGCACTTGATACACGTTCAGCATGGTCTGCCTTGGCAGGAAACAGGCAATTTGGATGTCGATTCAGTCTTGGACTCTCTCCTGTACGTTCGGAAGAGGAGCTGAGCCAAGTGGAAGTGAGCACTGTTATGCTACTTTTTCTTCAGCCGCGCAAGTATGTGACCGCAACAAGTCATGCTCTTGGGCATCATTTGCTCCACATGGCAGAGGCAGCTTCCAGAGAGATACAGTAGGACGAGAATGTTTGAGCTGTTGTCGTGGGTTCCTGGTAGTGGTCAGCGTATTGGGACCTCAACAAGTGCATGCTTGGAAGGAGCCCGGTCAGTCAGATCGTCTCTTTATCAGAGGCATGAGAAGATATGTGCATGATGTGCAATGACAAGCAGAGCCGGGTATTTTGCAATATCTAGATGTAAGAAAACAACATCCGCTTTGGCGAAGAGTTGGGGTTGCTAAAGTAGTGCAGGGAGCCTGCGTACCTGTGGGATGGCATTAGAAGGTGGCATCGTGCTCATGCTGTGGCAGCGTCGGGCACGGTGTGTTCGATTTCAAGCCATTCAGACGACCTTGTGCCAGGAAACCGTAAGGAATCTATGCGATGCAGCAATGGCAATATTCCGTTCTCAGCCGATGCTTTTGGAACTGGATGAGCTTTCCTCAGTTCGTTTATTGCAGCGATAACAGGCACATGCGCATACAGCCCTCAAGCACATAGCTCCAACCAAGTCGCCGCTGGGTCTGTGTGGGGACGTGCACGGACAGTGTCTGGCTTAGAATGCATTTTTAATGCAGCTGAAGCTTGGATTTCGCTTTATGAAGGAGCCAGCTACCCAGCCCAGGTATCACGACCTTCTCCGGATCTTTGATGCCATCGGCTACCCGCCCCAGGCGATCCAGTCGAGCTGCGCAAGTCCTAACACTTCTTTGCCACAGCCTTGCCAGGCAAATTACTTGTTCTTGGGTGATTATGTGGATCGGGGGAAACGAAGCTTGGAAACAATCTGCTTGCTCTTCGCATACAAGGCTGGAGATCATGAGTCTTCAGCAGCTGGCTGTAAACCCTTCGGAAGTCAGTCAGAACAAGCTCGACGATTCTGCTGCCAGATCAAATTTCCGGAGAACTTCTTTCTGCTGCGTGGCAACCATGAGTCACCCTCGATCTGCAGGACAAACTGCGTGCGTAAAGTTAACGATTGCGTCTCATATGTGCGCCTGCAGGATCTATGGTTTCTACGACGAAGTGAAGTCTCGGTTTAACACGAAGATTTGGAAAGGTTTCTGCAGCCTGGCCTGTGGTCCATGAGAGCGTCTTCGATGTCCTCGGCCGAAGCCGAACAGTGAGCAGTGCATCCAAGGCGACGTGTTCAACTACATGCCCGCCTGTGCGATAATCGCAGACAAGGACGGGTGGATGCTACAGAGCAGGTGTTTTGAGAAACGCTCGGCCCTTTCCCGCCTCGACGTCACAGTCTGTTCATGCAGGTGATTTGCATGCATGGTGGTTTGTCCCAAGAGATGATGGACAGCAGCGTTGACTTAAGACGCAAAATCAATGAGATTTCAAGGCGGGACCGTGTATCCATACCACTGTGCTCTAATACTTCTATGGGGTTCATGTCATGCTGTGCTTTGCAGTGGCAGCCGGTTCTGCTTGCGGCATCTAGAATCTATGGTGGGCAGACTGGAGCCCGAGGCCGGCAGACATTCCGGACTCTGGATTTCTGTGCGACCTTCTGTGGTCGGATCCTTCAGAGGCAAAGTGCTGGTTTGATGAGAACTCCTGTTTGTGTCGGCGTGCTTGCCAAGTGGCAGAGATGTGGCAGGCCACTACAGGCTTTGGCCAGAATGACCGGGGTGTGTCAGTCTCGTTTGGCGCACAGATTGTCCAGACATTCCTCAGAAACCATGATCTCGACTTGCGCCTTGGTTGCAGACCTAGTCGGAAGCTGCCCTGCAGCAGTTTCTAGATGCTTGCTGAACAGCTAAGGATAGTCAGAGCGCATCAGGCAGGGAGCCTTTTGTTCAGAAAATGTGCGCTCCACCCCGGATACAAGCATGCTTGGTGAGAGGGTTATTGTTAGTCCAGCTTCAAAGCTCCGGAGGGTTTTTATACGCCTACCCAAAAGTGGATCGCTAGAGATATCTCCAAGATATGTGGGTTCCAGAGACTTGGTTGAAATGTCAAGCACGCGGCCACAGGAACGAGCGCTTTTCAGCACCAACGCACCCGCTCGCTTCAGGGACCGGCGCTCTCAGTGTTTGAATGTGGGGACGCGCCCCGCTCCCCTGATGGCGCACTTTCACCTTGCTCCGAATTGGTCCTTGTGTTGGGGACGCGGCTATGTCTCTGAGGTCTGGGATGCTTTTGTACGGATTGGTCCTGTTGCGTTCCTGACAGGGTTTTGAAGGTCTGCTCAAGGCTTGGCTATGAGACTATCAGGGTATTTCTGAATTCTCCCGACCAACTGTTGCATCAGTTGTGCTGCGGTGGAAGAGCTCAGCATGTCTTGCATGCCCTCCGCGCATCTACTCATGTGGCCAAGAAAAGATCAGCTTGCAGGGTACTTTGAAGCAACAAACACGCCTCCATTCTTGCTTAGCTGCAGAGTAGGGGACAACGTTTTTTTGGCAACCGAACACGCTGGACACAGTGCCAACCGGGCTCGGGTTTCGTAATGTGCACAGCCCAGGGCACCCATTTCCATCTGGCAGACTTCAGCGCTACACGCTTGTGCAGTCTTGTACAGGTCTCACACAGTGTAGACATCATCTACCGGTGAGGTTCGCTGAATTTACAGCACCACTTAGGTGTTGGCGATCTCTTGGAAAGCTCTGGGCCTTGTGCGGCCATGTGGCAGGAGAAGCTGCAAGGTTGCCACATTGCATGAGGCTACGGAAGAGAGCCGGCGATCAGCCATGCATTACAGAATACGACATGGCGGCTTCCGCATTTGGAGTCGTCACCGAGCACAGCCTGGCTGATCCCTTTGACGTGGACATGCGTCGATTTGTCTCGATCGGAGTGTCCAATGGTTGGAAATTGTTCAGATCCAACCTGTCGCTGCTGACCTGGACCCTGCCACAAATCATGCTCCGTGCTTGCAAAGATGGAATTTCAACTGAACCATGACAACCAGACCAACGATAGATCAACCTCACTGGGTCAGGGGCGCGTCTTCGGAATGCAGAGGAACTCCCAGCACTCCAGCTCCTGAGTGGTAAGCCGCAAGCTATCTGTCAGCTTGGCTTCCCACAAATGTCAGCCACGGGTAAAGTAACACTCTCGCTGCAACGGTCGCATCCGTCAAGTTGGTCCGGTTGAGGACACCAAAGTGAGTCTCCGTCGGTCTGATCCAGGCAGAGGCCAGGGAACGCGCTAAAGAGGTCTGAACCTGGTGAGTGAACGTGAAACATCTCACCATCCAGGAATCCAGGCCTGAGGACCTAGATGTTCCCAAATTAGATCTGGCTGGAAACTTCTTGATGTTTGTGGAGTTCAATTGGTCCTGTCCGTCCTGGATGCTCGATGTGCACTCCCAGATCGTGCGCAAAGTTTGAGGATGTTTCAGATGCCTTCCGTTGAAGACGCTTTTCAGGATGCTCGCATTCTGACAGGGTCTGGGAATTTTATTTTCTGAGTGTTGCAAGGCGTTTGTCCCATTAGCTGCTCGTAAGTGTAATCGCCACCTCTTTGGGGAAGGTCATGGAACACACATGCAACAAATTCTGTGTCTTCCTGAAAGGTGGTAGAGGATGGGTATGAGTTCTTCTCAGAGAGAGGATTAGAGCCTCGCCTGCATGCCCTGCCTTTGAGTACATTCCCCGCAGAACTGCGAACGTAGTGAAGTGAGGCCAAGCAAACGGCGTAGAGACGCTTTGTTAGCTTGCAAAAGTTTAGCCGATGAACACAGCTGACCGAAAGAAGCAAGCAAAGGTGACCATATTCTCTGCACCAAATTATTGTGGAGAGTTCGACAACGCAGCTGCTGCGCCATGTCTGCCAATAATACCGCTGACCATGCTCCTTTCCGCAACGCTTGTTTTGTGAAAAGGTGCTCTCCATCGACGAGGATCTCACCTGCGCCTTCTCAGCCGGCGCCTCTATTGCTCACCCTATCAGCTAGCTTGCAGAATCCCCTGTGTCACAGGCCCCTGGCATGTGTGACTGATGGTCTAAACGATTCCTGAGGTTCTTAAGCCATCAGTGGCTGCAGCTGCCCCCGGCATGTGATGCAAAGGCGCCCCGAAGCTTCACATGCTTAGCTCAGCAGTGCCCATGTCCCTCATGGAGCAGGCCGCGTAAAAGCCGGACCTTTGAGGAGATGCGCTTGATCCATCTGACAACTTGAATCGCCAGACGCATGAAATCCACAGGATCATGCATCTGTGTATGCCTAGCCGGCAAGCATGACATCGTGCATGGGCAATTGGACCACATCTCTCCATGCTCTTGCTATGCTGGGCTGCACTGCTGGCGGATGCCATGCGCACCTGCAATCACTGAGCTGAGATTACAAGTGGGCAGCAGGCATTGGGTAGTTAGTGAGTGCTGCTGGAGTCATATGTTGCCCCCTCTGTTGGTGCTCTTAGCGCTGGGAGAGATCGACACAATTGCGTTGACTCACGTAGCAGTGCTGCTGTTTCAGGACATGGCCAGAAGGTTGATCCTCATTGTTATAGCACTGTCCACCCACTCCACGCGAAGAATATTCTAGGGTCTGGCAATGACTTGACCTCTAATCACTGTAGAGGGGAGGTCGTGCAGCTCAAAGTCAGACAGGGAAGGCCAAAATGGCAAGCGGTGAGTGTTTGCAGCTCATACCTGTTCCGGTCAGTGCAAACGGCCCTCAAAGCGGTTTGAATCCAGCCAACAGTTGAGGCACGCTGGAACCTTGCTTTGCATCGCAGGCAGAGACTGTGTCCAGTGTTGAAGAAAACACGCACTTTTTGAAATGCACAGGGTTCGGTGCAGCTGGCACAACACTCAGTCCAAATCATGCTCCATGACAGTCAGACAGTTGACACTTTGACTTCCACATGTCCATCTGCAGGCGGGTGATGCGTGTGTGGATGTGCAAGACCCGCTCTCACCGGGCCAATCGATGAAGTTCACATACCGCAGCAAGGCCTTATCTCCCTTCAGCTGATCTTAGGGCACCCTTAGAGACGGTGGGTGCTGTTGCGATTGCAGTTGTTGCCTGAAAACGCCTTGCCTTAGCCAGGACTACAATCAAGCTGATGGCATCAGCCTTCCTCCATATTCGAATGTAGCTGCTTCAGAGCAGTCTCAGCTGCGCTGTAGCGTCTCAACCAAGATATTGTCCATATCATGCATCCTTGGTTTTGGTGTTCTAGGTCGTGCAGTACTGCAAAAGTGGTTCTACGACCTTCGCCGGTCCGACTCGATTTGCTGGCCAAGTGCCGAAGTGCTAGCAAGTATGGCAGAGCACGCAGCTGACACAGATTTTGGCAGATTTTCCAGCCAAACCTTTTCGCAACTGGCTCTTACATCTTTGTGCGGTACTTGGCCTTGGGAACATCAGGCCCGATGTGGACTTGTTATGACAGCGCCTCAAGCACTGGCAGATGAGGTCGTCAACGCATCAAAGGTCGTCATGGGAGCTGAAAGAGTAAATTCGGGCAGTCTGGGACTGAGATGAATAGCTGCTGGGTCAAGATGCGATGCGCCGCGATGCAGGCGTTCCGCATGCGGCCTTTCCTGTTTTGCTGAGGTTTGTACATTCAAGTGCAGGCGTCCACAGAAGTTGACCCAGAGAGGCCAGCCGCGACCACTTGCTGATTGTGACGCGTAATACAGTGATTGCTGCGGCTGCTTATCCTGTAAAAGTTCAGGACGCCGCTGGTTGCTGTGTTCCTGGAAAGTGTGGATCTTATGTTGCGAGGCTAATGCTGCAACATGCTGCAACTATCTGCTCGGCAGACATTCCCAGATCTTAGACCTAAAGCCTGCAATGCTTGAAGTGAGCTGGAGGCTAGCTCATCAATGTTTGAGGTCCTCAGCCAATTTTTGCTGGATCTACGCTTCGATTGCGTGGTGAGGCCGTTTGTCAATGTCACGTGTTGTGTGCTGCAATGCTTGGATTGCTTGCTGGGCTCCGTCAGATCACAAATCCTCGCAATGACACTACTTATTCCTTCGTGTGGACCGTTGGGCCCCTGGTTTGCTATGTTGCGCTCGTGACATGGGCACATCCTCTGCCCTCAGATTGTTTGCGGATTGACTGGCAGGCATATCGATATGGTCTCAATCCTGCCTATGATGCCGAAGCTGTTTCATTTGATCCAACCTATTCGGTTCCACAGTATGCTTGGGCACAGCTCTTAGCGGCTTTGACGTTCTGCAGTTCTGCGGCATCACTTTCTGGCCACCTGAACGAAATGAGGTGCCATTGTCACCAGTGGATTTCAATGCCAGTGATCCAGCAGAGGTAACTGTGTGGCAGAGAGTTGGTCGGGTCGGGTTGATTCCTGCTCTTGAAGATGCCAAGCCTGTTCGATTCAGGGCTGGCGGTGGTTCATTTTGCTTGCGTACTTTGTTCATCTTCATCTTTTGTCCAGTCTCGCAAAAAAATGCAGGGCTAATCTTGTTAGTGTTAGTCGTTGGAGCTCGTGCTGACACGAACTACTCAAGTTCATGACCACAATTTGGCTTGGTGTTGGTCGTGGAAGGTCCAGACGTGGCGTCGAAATGTGTAGGGGGGTATGAGCTAACTGCGTGTGCAGGCTGCGCACTGCCAGGCAAGCTGAAGATGAAATTCTGAAATATGGAACAAACAGGCGGAGCGAGCACGGACAACATGGGGTTGAAAATGGGCGGATGTTTCCATCATCAAGCTTTGCTTGGATTCCTAGCTTGCCTTTGCTGCCCTGCCGACAGCTCTCATCATTGCTGAGCTCTGATTTCCAGCACATCCTTTGACCAAGGTACGCACGCCTCCAGGTTCGAACTACCTTGTAGTGTCACCCAATGTCCTCATCGCTGGGTTGTTGCTTGGCAGCCTGGTGCGACAGTGACTTGCCTTGCTAGCAGAGCATGTCAAGAGAGACCAGGCGCTACAAGATGCGGATCTCAGCAGCTGTGGCACGTTGGCTTCTAGCAACTCGTTGCGCCTTCCTGCAAATGCTCTAGCTTACCGGATATTGAAGCACTATGTATGTGGTGAACACAAGCGGCGCATATAGCGGTGGCCGCACCACATACATCGTGGCTGCTGTGGCAAGCGGCGCCTGCCAGGCGCTCGATGCCTACATGCAGTCGCAGGGCATTGAGGACTTTTTTTTTGAACCATAGATCTGACATATGCCTTGTCTCCAGCCACTGAAGCCCATTTGATCTACAGGACTACTTAGGCTTTGCGGAGTACACCTTCATTTGCGCAGGCTCGACACGTCCTGGCTTTCTAAGCCTCATGTAGACCTGAGGATTTACTGACTATTTTTCCGCCAGCTTGCCAGATCTTGTATGCAACAGGCACTGTGACAAATCTTGCTAATGCTAGGTCTTCCACCATCCGGCGGTGTGCTCATTGCATGGCACCCAGTGCTTTTGTCGCAGCTCTTGCTCTAAAACGATTCCATTTCCATTCTATGCCGCTACCCAGCCAGAGACAAATCCTGAGGCCTCCAATATCTCTGGCACGGCGCTTCAGACTGTGCAACTCTTAGCCGCACGTGGCATGTTCCCATCAAAGCCCCAAATTGGTTGCGGCAAGGAATTTGTCTTCACCATGGATGGCTTTGGAAGTGAGGATTTGCCTTTGCCTCCGCCTCAGAGCTGCCCCCATGTCGACAATCACATGCAGCAGAAGGAATGTGCAGGACATACCGCTTCAGCTACATCCAGGACTACCAGATGCCTTTTGTTGGCAGCTCAGCAACTGCCAATGTGACTTTCCCGGTGCTTGAGGTGCTGGTTGTAGTGAATCGGAAGCCTTTGAATTTCATTGGTATGCGCAAGATGCGCGAGCGTTCGTAAAGGGTCTGCGAGCCTCTGCGAGCATGGGTGTTGGTAACCCGCATGTGTTTTAGCAGTGTGGAAGGGATTCCGGGACGGGCTGGGGAAGAACGGCTGGAAACAGGGCATGGGGATAGAGGTAGAACTGGGGAGAGGGGTGCAGAAGGCGGGCGAGTGCATCATGGGTAAGAGGGGGTCGGGGGTTTGCTTTCGGTTTCGTGGGACTTGTGATGTTTTGGAAAGACTACCAGTGTTCTTTACAAGTCCTGACGATTTGCTCGTGGACTCCTGCTGCCTAGCAGCTCCTTTGGAGACTCGAGGGGTGCTGTGTGGCACAGCCAAAGTGAACGACAGGCTGAAGCGGTGGAACTGAACATCATGTATACGGAGCAGAATTTCATCCAAACCAGGCTGACGGCCCTAATCGTGGTTGCAGAGCATTGCAAGCTTCGTGACTGTGAGCAGGCTTCCAGAGGGCCTCGTCGGCAGCCAAAATCTGTTGAGAGTTGCAAAGAGCTAAGTCCGTACCAACACTGCGGCAGCGTCGTTCCTGCGGTGCTGTTCCCGTTCAACTCCCGCTGCTACTGCAGGTTGGCACCGTCAGAAGCTCGCGCGGAGCAACCGCGTTCAAAACTCAGCAGACGGGCGACAAGGAACCCACGTGTGCGTTGTTCATGACCTTCGGCTTGAGGCAAGCTTCCGTTGACATCTCCGTGAGTCCTCCCGGACTGCAGGCCATCGCAGACATTGCGAGTCAGGCTCCGCCAACAAAACCCTCGCCAGCATGCGGTGTGCACTGAGAGAAGGTGCCCTTGGTTGATCCGGAGACTGCTGTTTTCTTCACCACTCTGCCCCTGCCACAGACGACAGACATAGCATGACATAGTGTAGATGAAAGTCCAGCCCTTTGGTATCCTGTTTCCGAAGCTGGAGCTTCTGCTCACAACCCCCCCGCCATCTCTGTGACAGTTGGATCCCTGTGCCCATTTTGTGAGAACATGCTTGTGTGGCTAGCATCTGAGGCTGGCCGACACACAGGCTAGTGACTTTGCTTTACTACTTGATGGTATCTTGCAAGTCGTGCATGGGGTCGTGTTGGATACGCTGGGCAGGCAGCATCTGATGCAGAGGTCAGCACGGCCCTGCAGGCACTCTGCATGTGGTAGATGCATGAAATCTATGTTGGTCATGGGCCGTCGCCGCACGCTGGTACCGTTTTACTTTGGTTTTTGATGCAGTGCATTGGTCGAGGTAACGCAGCAGAAAATGTTCGCAACGGGCTCAGCTATTTATCTATCGTGAGGCCTGCGGTATGCTGTGAGCTGTTTGTTGTGCAGGCAAACGCCCGTGCAATTGCCTCAACTCCAGAGGTAGGCTGCTCTCAAACCCAGCTGATTGATACATGTTCCGCTCTGTTCTCCAACTGCTGCGTGACAGACGGGTGAGAAGGGCCAAGGTTGCAGGGCCTGCTGGAACTGCGACTTAAACCCCATAATTCAAGACATGAGAGATGTTTTGGTGATGTTTGTTGACCTGATACATGGGAGTACGAAAAACTGTTAAGTAAATAAAGGCCCCCATTCATATGTCCAACAAGCACGCGATGGCAATGCTATACATAAACCTTTAGCAGGAAACCATGTCCGCAGTCCGGGCCATGTCTTGCAATGGACAAGGTATCACACACCGTCTCAACAAGAGCAAATGAGGCGCAAAGCAAAGCATAAAGCGCGGCCGAAGGCTGAAGTAGTTGAGTCCAAGACCAAGCACGTCGCAAAGAAGACCAAGAGGCCGAGACGCAAGCGACATCGGCAAGATGCAGAGACGCTTTGCCACTTCACAGCTGGCAGCTGGACTGCTGTGGGATTTTCCTCGCCCGAGTCTGCGACAGGCATAGAAGGCATCTTTGGCCACAGCATTGTCGCAGCCGGTGATCGAATTTGGTGCGTTGGTGGATGGCGTGAAACAATCCCACCTTCGCGAAAGATGTCTGTCTTGGAGCTGCAGCTGGATACACAATCTTGGATTGATGTGACACCCTGCGGTGATTTTTTTGCAACACCATGCTGGAGATGGGGGCATTCCAGCTGCTTAGTGACCTGTAGACTCCCAGGAGAGCCTGTGCTGCACTATCTTTGGATCGCCGGTGGATTCAACAACCACAGCAACCTTGACGACGTTTGGCGTTTCTGTCCTAGGGATGGTGAGTTCTCAAAGGTGCCATCGCAAGCGCGCAGCTTGCCCTACCACGCGGCGTACCATTCGCTGGTCTGTGACAACGTGGCGCAACAGCTTTTCTTGTTTGGTGGTCAGTGCTGCGTGGGGGGTCCATACCAGTTTTTCGATTGTGTCCTGCCCTTGAGAACTTTTTTGCGAAGTTAGGTTGGGGTAGTTTCGTGAGGGGTTCTCTGCGTGCCGGGAAAGCCGTGCAAGACTGCCAGTCCAGGTGTCCTAACATACCAGTTCCTGCGGAGAATGTCGGGCTGGCAGGCCTCACTTTGTTGGTGAGGCTAGCTTGCTGTGTTCTCAGCACACATCAAACGCATTGGCAGGTGGTGCAAGTACAGGGGCCGCGACCTGCGGCACGAGCTCAACATGCAGCAGCTGCAGCCAAAGCAGGGTCATACGTCCCCTTTGTGAGCTCCTGAAGTGCTGTGAGTGCATGAGGTGATGACCTTTTCTGGGCTCATGGTGATCTATGGCGGGGCGAATGCCACAAGAACATTCCGAGACGTGCGCCGGGACAATCTCAGAACTCCAACAACGGGTGCCTTTAAACTGTAAAGTGCTGGAAACATGTCAGGTTTGGATCTTGAATCTCAGAAGCCCAAAAGCTTTCTGGTCAGAGGCACATCTTGCCACAAAACTTGGTCTTTTGTTGGCGATGTGTCTGTAGTAACGTGGTGCTGTGGAAGGTCCAAGTCTCTGGACGCGTCAGACCCTGTGTATGTTTGCAACTGCGCCAGCACGATTTTCATGTCCTCGTGGCCTGTTTACTGCTTCCTTGATCAGAGGCTCTTGTTATGCAAATCTTGTTGTGTTTTTTGCTCTGTGTCATTCCTGGACTTGCTTGCCGCCAAGTGCAGCCATGGCCCGAACATGGAATGACTTCCTTTGGTATCGTGCGGTTTACTGCAGATAGCATGCACAAGGCACGGACCAAAAATTTCTGCAGCTTATCCAACATCAGTAGTGCAGCGCAGTGGACGGAACTGCGCAGCCCGGCCCTGCCATGCACGAGCCGAATCATCAGCGAGAATCTTTCGCTGCCGCTGCTTGTTTTATGTCGTTTCGGGTCTTCTCAGTCCACTCCGCTCTTAGCCAGCACTGTGGGAAGGCTTCAATCTCTTGAGCATCTGAGGTGGTGACCAAGCTCATAGCTGCGCATGACCGGGAACTCCAGGTTCCCTTGCCAACTTTTCTGGGCGTGGAAGACGTAACGACCAAATTATCAGTGCTTCTTTCAGTTCTAGCAATGCTAGCAGCTCCAGCTCCAGCGGGTTCTAGTGCTCAACGTTTTTGTGATGCACATGGCACACGCAGGAACTCAGGCTGCGAGTTGAGGCCAGAGCTACCCAAACACGATCTCTTCGCGAGGCAGCCGCTCATTGCTCTCAAGATGCAGAGGCAGTGTCATCAATGTGGTTTCGGATTTGTTCAGGAGTCTGGTCTCTACAGTTGTGGTGAAGTTGCTGAAGAGCTCTCGGCTGACGAAGTGAACTTGTTCGCAGGTCTCGACAGGCCTGGTTGCAAGAAGTTGTATGCGCGTAAAAGAGGTCAATTGATGCTGTGTGCTTGGGGCATAGATATAGCGAGTCCACACCAGACGTTTGACCTGCTACGACTGCTAAGAGCTCAGGTCTGCAAATTCTGGTGCTATTGCCCGGTCTCCAACAACTGCAGGGAAAGAGCATTGGGGCAACTTTGCTACACTTCGCAGATGTTCGAAGCATGTTAGGGCAGCATTGGCCTCCTGCAGCACGATGTGTGATGCTAAGGACCTCGATCCGAACCTCAGCCATTTGTTCTTCAATCCTCGGGGGACTCCGTGAAGGAGTTAGCGGCGCCAGAGAGCGTCAAGCTGGCCGAGGGCGAAGAAGCGCCCGGATAGCAACAGACTCCCCCACTGCTGACAGCCCAGGGCGGGACATGCCCTCTAAAGCCGCAGGTTTTGCCTCCTGCACCCTAATTAAGCATGTTCCGGAATTGCATGTGGTATAAGGCGACCGGTCTACCGTCCACCCACGCGGATGAGCTGCTGGCCTGCAGCAAACGCTACAAGTCTTTGCACAAGGTGTGGCTTGAGTACATTCCCGAGAGTGGATGCTCTTGCTTGCACTCGCGGTCTTACACGTTCATGTTGCTGAAAGTGCGCGGAAGTAGTCAAGTAGCTCAGGAAGAACTGTTGCACATTCAGACAGTTAGTGACTTCCCTCGACAGTAAGCGTCCACCACGCCCCTATCAGAAGTGGTTCTTTATTATCTAATGACTCATGGACAGTGATCCTAATCGTCTATGATTAAGAAATGTGAAATCCAGTATCACGGCTCTCGGCACCTACCCCGAATCGCCGCAGTTCAAATGCTGATTGCTAATTAATTAAGCAAGGCAAACTTCTCGTGAGCAAGTCAAAGTAATGTATGGCCTTCGATCTTCAGGGGCTTAGTCATCTCATAATGCGAGTACTTGGCTGTCATTCTTGTGCCTGTGGGCGGTGAACACTCAACCAGGGACGGGTCAGCAATTGTTATTGCTTGTTGAGGGCACTGGACATGAGTTTTCAAGAAGCCAGGAGTCCTGCAAGTAGCGAATGTGGCAAAAAAGGAAGCGGCCACGTAGCATGACGTGATAGAAGTGGGCCCCAGGCTTCGCCTCCTGTGTAGGCAAGTTATGCCTGGTGAGAATGTGAGTCTCCTGATTGTCTTTGAGGTCTCTGCGCAGGATGGTCAGATCTTCAGATCGCCAGGACGAAGGGATTTGTTCTTGCTAGAGCAACAGGGCCTGGGTGCCATCATGTTGACCAGGAAAACAGAGTGGCGAGGATGAGACAGGCCTTTGATAGAAAATGCCTGCGGGTTGTCAGAAAGACATCTTATCCACGGCAGGCGCTCGCTGAGCATCAAAGTCAGGTGACCCGAGCCAAGGGTGGAAGGAGCTTCGTTCAACTGAGTTACATCAGAGGGCACGTGAACAAAGTAGAGAGCGGCAAGGAAGGAAGACCTTTTGTCTCTTGAGTTTGGCAGAAGATGTGCGAATCCTTTGAGCTCGGCCTTGACGCTGTGATGACCATGTCTCCTGTGGCGGGTGTTCCGGCTTGGGCTGGGACTGGCGGCGCTCCCAACTCTAACGTGTACGCGCAGCTTGTACAGTACTTAACATGTCCCGTGTAGTTTGTATGCAGGCAGTGCTTGGGCTTGTGTGTGTGGGGTTGTGTGGACCAGCTTTGCACTGGCCTGCTTTGATTGTATTATAGCTCTATTTCTTGCTGTGCTTTCTTCTTGTTGCGGCAATGTTCGGCCCATGTCGACCAGTGCCAAAGATCGAGGAGCTGGGGCCTTACTGGATCCGCCCTGGCCTGGCACGGCGAAAGCCTGCCCTGACCATGACGTAGAAGTGTCGTTTACGATTGTGCCGCGCGGCCGGCCTATTCCTGACTTGGATGACATTGGAAAGCTTTGGCCTGAGCTGGCTGAAGACAGTGGCTCCTGCAGGGCTATAGTGGTAGTCGCTCTGGACCCAAGATGGGCCCATCTTGGGCTCATCTTGGGCCCATCTTGGGCCTATCTTGGGCTCATCTTGACCCTATCTTGGGCCTATCTTGGGCTCTTGGGGGCCTATCTTGGGCCCATCTTGACCATGTTGCACCCATCCTGGACCCAAGATGGGCCCATCCTGGGCTCATCTTGGGCCCAGCCCATTTTGGGCCTATCTTGGATTCATCTTGATCCTATCCGCATTGCCTTTGGATGCTGCGACGTCGGCGTGTCACCGTGGGTCGGGGAGGGCTGTTGATGAGGAGAACCTGCGCAAATGGACAACGTTGTGGCAAACTCTTCTTGAGCCACTTTTGCGAGCATCGCCGAATTTTGATGACCTGGGCTTCCAGCGGCTGCCTGTGGAAGGTTCTGGTAACTAAAAATGCATCCACTCTACAGCGACACCTATGTCGCTTCAAAGTGTTCATTGAGTTTGTCTTCGGCCATTCAGCAGACTTCACGTGTAACCCTGGCGATCTTGAGCTTATTGCGGTTGGCGAAAGCGAGCGCTCCGTGACATCGGTCTTGAAGTTTGCTGGTGGCATGATGGGGTGGGCGGAGCTATTGAGCGATCTAGAGTGCCAAATCGTGGCAGCGTGGAGGAGCCCCCCCGGACCTGTGACAGCACGCAGAGAAGCTATGCCTCTACCTTTGTTTGACTGAGAGCCGTCATGGGAGAGGGTGTGTTCGAGGAGTCCACACATAGGCTACTGATGGTCTACTTGCTGCTGATGTTCTGGGGCGCGCTGCGCTTCTCAGATCTGCAGCGTGTGGAGGTGTGGTCCATGGAGTTGCAAGGCGATGTGGTTCGTGGCCATTGTTGGAAACTAAAGCCTCGGCCAGAGGCAGGCCGTGGGGCTGCTTGTGCCATGGCATATACAGCTCTTGGGTGCCGGCGTATGCGAGATTGCGACTTCCTCGTCCTGGACCCACTGGGTCGCGTGCTTCTTTCACATATGTAATGGCGCAATGTCGTCGGATACTGGTGTGGTACGGTGGCATCTCAGCAGACAAGGTGAACATCTACTCGTTGCATCTCGCTGCATTCTCTAAAAGCCACCCACTATTGTGGGCGGTACAAGTCGGGGTGGAAACTCATATGCGCCGGATCTGGGGACATGCTCGTGACCCAGGACAGGACTCGACATGGTTGCCAAATCCAGCCGAGATGATGTCCTGCCCGCGCTGAGCCCAGGTGCGTCGTGGCTGGGTGCTCATGACTCCACAGGCACGTGGTGGCAAATTCCCGTTACCGGAGCGGCAGCTTGACAACAAGCTTCCTGCACGCTTGGTCGCGCCTGCAGGTCTGCCGCCGCCGCCGGGGTTGCCGTTGGTTGACACGTTTGGAGGTGGGAGTGACGCGGACGTTGAGAGCGAGTCCAAGGCGTCAGGCAGTGAGTCAGGCGAGGGTGCGGTGAACTACAAGAACTTAGTAACTTGGGCGCTTTGTTGGTTGCAGATGTGTGGATCCTGAACACCCTCAGCGGGTGCTACCGTGCAGCCGCTGTGGTAGAGGGCGAGCAGGGCTTGGGCAGGGCGCTCCGGGCCGTGCAACTGCAGTCCCAAGGTAAGAAGTTCGGAGAGAGGATCCTGCTCTGGCTGAAGAGGCCTCCTTTCCATGTCAGCATGCTGCATGTGCGCGGGCTTTGGGCCTGGCCTGGGCGGGCCAAGTCCTACTTCGTGGCTTGAGGTGTGTGCCTGTACTTGTCGTGAGTGGGCCTGCGGCTTTGAAAGCTGTGTATTTAATTTATCAAGTGATGCGCCCTGCTGCGGTGAGATTGCTTTGTGATGCGTCTAGAGATGCAGCATGTTTGTTGCGTGCGAGCTCTGCGGTGTGCCTGCTGTGTGATTGGATGGCGTGTTGGACAGCTGAGAGATGGCCAGTGGCCCGTGGGAACTTGGCCAACTGCCGGCCCAATTGTTTATGGCTGCAGTGGCCGTTGCTGGGGTTACCCTGTGCATGAGGTGTGTGCTGCACGCTGGAGTAGCGGTGCAGATTGCTTGCCCGTGCGTGGATTGCCCTTAGGGCTTAGGGCGGTTGGCAAGGCTGGAGTGGCGGTGCATTGCAGGTATGTGCGAGATGTCAATGTGTGACTGTGAGCCTCGTTGCAGTGCATTCTTGACAGATTGGGCAGCCGGTTTTGGCTGTCGATTGGTGCCTTGTTGCCGTGCTGTTCTTCGTGCCTGCCATGACGGACTTGGCGTGCGATGATGCGACAGTGTGGGCTGAATTTTGGGGAAATTGAAAGTTGTGAAGTGCGTGAAGGAAGAGCTGGAGGCAAGTGGGTTCAAGTCGGCGTCGACACAGCTTCAAGTCCCTCCTGGAAAAGGCAGGCGTGGCGCAAGGTTCGGCGCCAACACTTTTGTCAACGGTGGAAGGCAAAAGCTTCGCCGTCGTCTTGCTGAATGCCGAGGAATCTGCGAGAAGGGAGACGATGATTCCGGGAGCGCTCTGGCGCTGGTCCCTGCTGCCAGGCCCGGAAACTTGCTCGGCTTGGACCTTGGGGTCAAACTGGACGCGGCCAAGCTTCGACAGTTATGGGTAGATTTTTTGACAACGCGTATCCGTGTGAACAACTGGAGTGCGACAGCCGACCAGCCAAGCAGCTTGTGCAACAGATTTATGGGCAAAAGCACGCCAAGGTGCTGCGCTTCATTCCTTGGAAACAGCTCGTCTCCACACGGCACGCCTGGCACAGACGCGAAGGAGAAGACGTTCGTGTCCCTTCTGGCGGAGGCGTCGGGTCAGCAGGACGCCTTGGAGTGGGGCCCGTCGCCATCTCTCTTTGTTGTTGAGGAGATTTTGAAAAGAGGGGAACATGCTGGGCGCTGGTCGGCTGGTGCCATCTTGGCTCCGCGAATAAGGTCTTGAAGAACTTCATTTCCTTGTGTGCTGCGCCCAATCTCCATGCGATGGGCTTGCGTGTGCCCAGCCTCGCGGAGGCCAAGGCAGCGGATGCGGAGTTGTTCCGGCGGTTGAACTTGGCTATGTCCGCGGGGAAGAGCTTGGTCAAGGCTAGCGGCTATACATGAAGTGGGGTTTGTGTGAGCCCCGAACTTCAGCAGGAATGTGGCTTCTACCATCAGCAGGGGCAGGAGCTCTTTTTGGGGGTCTCCTGCCAACGAAGACGCCCCCAGAAAGGGGTGCAAATGTACCTGCTTATAATCTGTTAGTTATTAGGCCCCAGCAGCAGCCGTGGACCCGTCGCGGTAGCTGGCCGCTGGTGAGGAGAACCCTTAAGGTCCCTCAAGCCCCCCTAAGACGATGAGACGACGACAATATTCTACCCCTTAAGGCTGACCTTCCCCCAAGTCCCCCAAAAAACCGTGCGAAGTTTTTGGTGGATGTAATCTGCAACTTGGACGTTATTCATCATGATGGTTTGTCATGTTGACGCCTAATCTCTGAGATAGCCCAGCGTCAGCGTCAAGTCTGAATGGGCATGGCCTCTCCGTCACGGCGCCATGACTGCTGCTGCTCTCGAGGTAGTATTTTTGAGATTGAGCCCATTGCGGGACGTTCCGTGATCTGTGGAGAGGGTCCTAGCAGGCCCAAAACAAAACACACTTGAGTTTGAGATCAAGTTCTTGAGATCCAGATGCTGACGCTCACCATTAGATCAAGCCATGGAGATTCAGCCGTTGAGATCCAGCCGTGTTGAAATTCAACATTTTCGGTTTTTGGTTTTGGTTTAGGTTTGTTCGTTTTGGTTTGGGTTTAGGTTTGTTCGTTTTGGTTGCGGTTTAGGTTTGTTCGTTTCTGGTTTTTGCTGGACCTGCAGTTAAGCCTAAGTTCTCCATTCAAGGCGCCTGTGTGTGTGTGAAACCCGAACTTCAACGAAAATGTGGTTTCTACCATCTAGCAGGGGGCAAGCTCTCCCTGAGGGTCTCCTGCCAACGAAGACGCCCCCAGAAAGGGGTGCAAATGTACCTGCTTATAATCTGTTAGTTATTAGGCCCCAGCAGCAGCCCTGAACCCGTCGCGGTAGCTGGGCGCTGGTGAGGAGAACCCTTAAGGTCCGTCAGGCCCCCCTAAGACGATGAGACGACGACGACAATACCTCAAGGGCTTACCTTCGCCCAAGTCCCCCAAAAAACCGTGCGAAGTTTTTGGTGGATGTAACTTGCAACTTGGATGTTGTTTCTTTTCTCAGTGAGTTCTTGAGATCTCTTACTGAACACACAGATTGACACTGGATGACGCCTAATTTTTCTGGGAGAACCCGGTTGTGCGTGCGAAATAGCTTGAACTGTTGGCTGCAGCCGCGCCCCATGGGCTGCAAAGGCAAGGGCGAGGGTGGTGGCAGCCGCCCGTATGCCCGGCGGTCTAAGAATCCAGTCCAAGGCGATGGCAAGAAGTACGCCAAGAAGAAGGGGCTGCCACGGTTTCCAGGTGGGAAAGTGCAGATGCGGCAAGTTCAGAACTGTGACAGCACGGCATGGCCGCCAGGATTGCCCTCCCCTGGACAGCTCCTTGCCCCCAGCATGGCAGTCGGGGGTGAGGGCGGCGTAGCCACTGCGTCGTATGCCTTGAGACAGCCATGTCCAACTGGGTCCTGCTACAGGCTCAAGTGCCTGCAGGGAGAGGCGGCGAGCGATGCGCAAGACATGGAGGTGACAGCAAGGAAGTGGGCAATCAATGGATTTGCAAGTGGGCCTGCTGCTGTGATGCCTGGCCTGGTTCCACGGCATGCTTCTCAAAGTTGAGTACCATGGATTGGCAAATCCCGCCCGCTCAGGCCTTGCGCGATTCCCTTCGCCCGGGTGCGTGGGCTGCTCGGGAGCTCTGTTGAAGCGCCGTTGTTCACGGATGAGGATGCGTTTGAGAGTGTGCCACGGCTTGTGTGTGGATTACAATTGGGTGTGTGAGCGATTCCCATGCACACTGTACTTGTTCAACTCAGTGGAAGCCTTGGCGGTCAAGTTGGGTGACATGGATTGCGCGTCCTGGCACTCTCAAGCACGGTGCCCCGACAGGGGTACGTCAGCCTATCCCATACTCTGGTGTCTGGCCGCCGCTGCGTGGTGCGGAAGAGTGCGACTCTCATGACCTTGACGACCTGAAGTTCTGTGAGGTGAACCATTTGTCTGCGCCCCGCGACCCTCAGAAAGTTCAGGAACTGTTACAGTCCGAGGTTGATGAGGGGTTCGTAGAAAGGTTCATGTGCAGCGAGGAGGACTTGCGCAAGCGCTTTCCAGATGGCTGCTTAGCCGTGGGGAAGCTTGGAGTGGTGCAAAACAGGGAAAAGACGACTGCTTGATAGGTGATTTGAGCGCTGCAAGTGCCAGTCCCAGCGCCAAGTTCTGCGGGAAGGTGGAGGTGCCGTCGATTGGGTATGTCTCGAAAGCCCTAGATAGGTTCGCGGAGCGCCAGAAAGGCAGGGGCGTGTTTGGCCGCTCTGTGCCGTGTCCAGATGACTGGGTGCTCTTGTCACCGACGTGAAGGCCGCGCGCAAGTCCATTCTTACAGCGCCGGAAGACATAGCATTTGCGGTGTTTAGCTTCCTGGGTGCTTTCTACATGTATCTTGTCAACCATTTCGGGGCCGGCTGATTGGTGGGCGAGATGGGTGCATTGTTGGTCCGGCTGTGCCATTTTGTGTTGCGCTTCAAGCATCTGGGAGCCATATATGTGGATGATCTTCGTTGGCTCTTGCCTCGACACTCCTATGCCCCGATGGTGGCCATTCTAATGGCCTTGCTGCAAGTACTGGGAGTGCCAATCAGCTGGAGGAAGCTCCGACTGAGTGTGTCTTTGAAGTATCTTGGTTGGTTGTTGTCTTTGGAGAGTGGCGCAGGGCCTCAGGGTGCTTCCGTACCAGCATGTTGGAGGACAAGACGTTGCAAATTATGAGATCAATTGCTTGGTGGATAATTCGCCCACATAGTGTGAACAGGCGTGAGTTGCGTCAATTTGTAGGTTTGCTTGTGTGGGCAACGCAAGTCAACTTGGCGTTGCGTCCTTTCCTGGCTCCCCAGTTCTCTGCCATTCACAAGCCTTGCAGTCGTCTGCAGCTGCTTGCGTTGCCGCAGTTGGAAGAGTTGCGCGCGATTATGGACTACGATTCTTTTGATGGTGTTGAAGGATGCAAAGCTCTCGGACACTCAGAAAGGTTGGAAACCGGTGGCGGTGGGCAAGCAAGATGTGGCAGATGGGCGCAGCCTGAACGCCGCTCTAAGGCAGCCTTGCTTTAAGCATGGCGCTGTCTGGGTCAGGTTCAAGGCTTGGCCTGCAAATACGATCCTGGACCAGGGGGTCTCAATGCGCTGTCTTTTCTACAGCAAGGGTTTGATAGACACGTGTTTGACTAGCTGGGTTGGACACACCAATCGGCAGGAGCAGTGGATGCCTGGGCAGACGGAGCAGTTGCTGGAATGGGTGGATGGTTTTTGGATGGGGCATCGCAGAAGCGCTGATTTCATATCCCACTGTCGGCGGCTGATTTACCGCAAGGATGGTCCTGCCCTGGGCGATTAGAATTAGTCATCGCTGCTTTGGAAATGGTTGTGCAGCAAGCCTTGCTTATCGCGCGGGCCAAGGTTTGTGAGAGGCGTATTTTGGCAAAGGTGCTGGAGACAGCAGTCGGACAACATGGGTGTCGTTCGTGCTCTGGGCAAGGGTCTTTGCTCAAAGCGGCCCTTGTTGTGCGCCTTGATGAGCATCTGCTTGACTTCCCTGGACTTGGAGTGCGGGGTGCAGGCGTGGCATGTTGCAGGGGAGCGAAGCCAAGATGCGGACAAGCTAAGCAGGCGCAATTGCCTTGGTTTCAAAATCAAAGATGAACACTTCTGCGCGTGTCCACCTGAGCTGCAAGTGGTGATATCAGTGAACTGTTTGCTCCATGGAAATCCCTTCGCAAGCGATGCGTGCCCAAGGGTACGGGTAGGAAGTGAAACTCTTGGTTGGTAGTGTAGTGTTCTTACGTGTACAGGCTGTTCCTCGCGCGGTTGCGGCGGGCGTTGGAAAGCGTAAGCAACCACGCTTGGCAGCAGACGTTATTTGGGGTGCGGGACTGCTGCCAATGGGCATGTCCGACCAATGCAAAAGTAGCTGCGCTTGCATCCTGACTGCTGCGTAAGAACGTGTGAGGTAGTTCCCGCCCGTGCGGCCCGGCAACAGTCGACAGTTGAGCTTACAGTGCAAAAAAGCACCATGCAGGTAACATGGGCAAAACTGCTAGGAGAGAAGCCGCAGCATACTCTAGCAGCACTCTAAATTTCTGTGTAAGGAACCAATCATTTTGCGCGGCAAAGCGAGTCGCAGACGCCCTCAAGATGGAAGTACACCTAGTAAACGCATGCCGGAACGAAGGTTGGGCGCGGACAGAATGCCCGAGGTGCGGCAAGAAGTCTGCCAAGGATCTGGGAAGTGAACATGTATTCCAGCGACTCATCGCCTCGCATGCCTCGCTCACAGCCTTCGGGGCTTGTATCGGGCAAGGGCCGGGAGCAAACGATCCAGAGCGAATGTTGCCAGCCACATTCCCGAAGATGCAAAATCGGCTTGAAAACAGCAGCGCGCATTCTTGCCGAGCAAACCACTTGTTAGTTGACAAAAACTTCGCGCCGCTTCTAGAACCCAGTTGTGGCAAGGAGCAAGAAGAGCTCCGCTATGCACTAACACCGAAACGTTCACACCACGCACACAGCTGAGGGAAACAACTGCGCAAAAAAATGTAAACGCCTGGGCGCTGGACTTGGCCGGGTCGAACACACAGCCCAAGATAATCCTGAGATGCTGCACGTGTGCCGCAGCCATGATGGCAGAAGGCATGGCGTGGCCTCCACCAGTTGCAGAAGCCAAGCGTTTGATATTCCAATGAAGGCCTGTAGACACTTGACTTGAAAGCTTGATGCTTTGAACAGGTTTAGGGTATGATGCTGCTGTCAGATCCTCGTGAGAAACACTTGGGCAAGATGGCAACAGCCATTGGGGTGCATATAGTAGTGCAAGGCCAACCAGCCAGGTTAGCGCTAAAATTGCAGGAGCTAGATGCACAGGCTGGCACAGAGCGCTCGATCACGCAAGTTGCTGTTTATCCGTGCGAGCATGAGCAAAGGGAAACGAACATGGTGTGAATCGGGACACAATGCAGACAAGGAGACATTAGGGAGATATTGGATCTAGACAGGCAACTGTTGAAGCACCGTTGATGGGAAGGAATTTTGAGGTAAGATGCGCAGTGTAATAATCGAGGGAGAATTAAGCATGCAACCGGGCGAACGTTGCTGAAGAGAAGCGGCCCCCAGTTGCATGCTTGATTCTCCCTCGGGGTCTCACTGTCCCATGCATGTGTTTACAAACGAAGCCAGAGGAAGCAAGCTAGTGGAACATACACAGTATGTGGTCTTGTGGTATGTTGGATGTGGGAAGGTTTTTCTGGAGGGAAGCAAGGGGTGAAATTTTCTCCCAATAGTCAGGCAGAGGCCACCTCTTTCGATAGGGTGCAGGTAAGTCTGAGTGGATAAACCATGTTAAACTTTTCCATATGCAACATGTGGGTGCAAACGCCTGTACAAACACTGAGGGGGGGGGGGCCGGAGAGAAGATTGGGGCAAGTTTTCAGAAAGGCGTTTGCTAACTCCCCCTTGAAGTCTGTTCTCCGTTTGGTTCCAATAGACAGAGGCTTGTGCTACGGGGCAAAGCCCCAGCGCAGCCCCTGGTGGACCGCGCGCAGCAAATAGAAGAAGAAGAAGAAGAAGAGAGAGGTAGAATAGGAGGCTGAAGAAGTTGACGAGGGATCCTGGACCATCGGTGTAGGCTATGGCTTTGGCCAGTTTTGCAGGAAAAGACGCTTCGGGCTCACCCAGTCCTTCCAAGTGGATTGCTCGGATGGCGTTAGCCTGAAGTGCATTGTTTCGCTTGGGGCTTAGTCCACTCATTCCCCTTCGTAGCTTTATGAGCTCGTGGCCGCATGTATTTGATTGTTTGCTCAGGCACCCAATGTTTGATACAGTTGCGGCAGACACTCGGTCTGCAGACGTTGGTGGTCAGCACTTACACGTTGGCTATGTACGGGTTGAACTAAAACACTCCAAAGCTCAGGTCATGATCATTGTGAATTCCATTCTGATGGGATGGGAGACAGAAGCGCTGACAACAAATGTTTCGATGCCTGGATTTCTCAAGTTCGGTCACGTCTCATTTAATTCAGTAGCTGTGGCTGCAGTGCGGTGGACATTCATATTGTGAAGCCGGCCCATGCTCACGAAGGATGCCGGAGTCCTTAGAAGTGATGATGATTCTTTGTAATCCGGCCGCAGATATGCGCAAAGCTCTGGTGCACGTGGCAGCATGGCACGCATTGACCAGATGGTGGACGCCCAAGCTAAGGTAACATTTACTTCTGCTTGGTCGTGCACTAAGATTGGCGTGTTATCCTGAAGTTGTGCAAAGTTCACGGGAGGCTGCTGCCTAACATGCGTCAGGAGATTATGCTGCGTGTTGGCGGGCTACGGGCAGGATTCTTCACGGAGGAAAGCAGGACCCGGGGTTGTTCAAAGGCGCACATGTCAGATCATGCCAGCCAGTTGCCAGCCTCTGGAGCCTGGCTAGGAATTGGAACTTGTTTGATCTGGGCCTCGTGCTTCTGCCACTTGACGGTCAGGAATTTTGTTTATCTGCGGCCAGCCTCACTGGTGCTGGCATGTTTCTGTGTGCACCTGCAAAGGTCGCTGGTCGATACCTTCCTACTTTATCAACAGGATGGGCTCAGTGCGGCCAATGCTGCCTCGCTGCATTTTCTGTGCCGTGTGGTAATTTGATGATGACCTGATGCCTCGGCATATGAGTTGTGTGCGAGACATTTGCCGCAGACGAGCTCCAAACCCAGGTTGTTGCTGGAGCGCCTTGGCATTTTCTGCGTGCCTGTTGTGGGGCCTTTTCTTGCCCAGGTTCTCTGTGTGACACAGAGTCTTTTGACTGGCTCAAAAGACGAAGCCCTTAACATTCCTGACCTCGCTCAAGCTTCCCAACGTGGCAACCCCATCTTTGATAGATTTTCAGGTTGAGGTCCGGGACGTCTTCCAAACCAGCCAAGCAAGTAATTCCATTACGCTTCGAGCACATTCGGCTAAGAAAATAAGCCAGCTATTGGATCTCATCAGCTTGTTGGAACACATTAAGCGGAGTCAGGTTTCAGCAATCGATCTGGCTGCCCCCAACAGGATCCAGCAATTCCTTTAATGGCATAGCGCTAGCATAGTGCTACAGGCAAGCTTACAAGAGAGAACAATGTGGACGTTCCTAGCTGTTTCTTTTGAGCAGAAGGCGGCCCCCTGATTGACTTTTTGCAACTGATCGTCTTGAACGGCTGCTCCTCAGCTCCAAGGTGAAGACGTTGAAGATGCTACGAATTATTCGTGTTTTTCGCGTCTTTCGCTTCTCCTCCGCTCTCGCTCGAGTTGCTCTCATGAGCCCTGGAAGCAATACGGAGTGCAAGGGCAAATCTGGCTGTTGAGCGGCTGCTTCACCGTTCCAGGATCGTGGACTCGATGAAGTCGCTCCTTTGGGCGTTGATCATGCTGGCTTTTCGATTCAATTTGTTTGCGGGTAGCTGTACATATAATCGATTGAAGTGGGCATGAGGCGATTGTTGTTTATGTGTTTGCCATCAGCCTGACGACGAACGCAGCAGACTGGATTAAGCTTGAGAGCCTTGGCAACAATGGTTAACATCCTGCTTAGATTCTGGCCCACCTTCTCTGCCTGCATCTGCCAATGAGGGTGGACACCGCCAACCCTAACTGGCTGCAGCTCCTTCCTCAACACAATCGGTCATCACAGCAAGAGAAGAGTATCGCTGCACCGTATGCTACGAGGTTGGTTCAGACAAGCACGGACCCCACAATGAGCACTATGTACAGGAGTTTTGTGTTGGCCGCATAAGACAGTTCGAAGCTGCAGTCCTGAAAGCGGGCCACTCCAAACTATGACAGGAGATTTGGATCCCTGTCCAAGACTGCGCAGATCTTATTTCGGACCTGACAAGGGAGTTGCAGGGAAAGAGACTTATCCCCGAGGCCTACACCTTGGTGCAGGCAATGCTCGGTGGCATCAGTTGGGGGGAGGTGTCAGATGTCCTCATGGATATTGACGTGTGTCCTGGCTTGAGTGGGAGCATGGATTTTGCCTTTGCCATTCAGCTTCGGAGACAGAGGATTTCACCTGCACTGCTGCTCCTCTATGTCGCCTTCACCATGCTTGCAGCACCTGGGCTGCCGATTTGCCACACGCTTGCGCGCACGCTTGCCAGCACTGCCCAAGCGGAGAGGACTTTTTACATTTCAAGACAAACAAGCAGCGCGTGCAAGTGCAGCCAGAACAAGAACGACGCCTATTTGCGGCTGGCTACTGCAGACAGGTTTCCAGAGGACTTTTCCTACAAACATCTACTGTAGATGCAGGCTTACTCTTGTCCTGAGTGTGGTTTGTGAAGCGCTGATGTGGTCTTTTGTTGCCCCAGCCCGGACTTGATTTTCCCCTGCAGCACATAACAAAGACTGCTGCATGACGCCCGAAGCCTTGAAGCCCTGGCAGCATCAACAAAACACATGCTTCCGGATTTTAGAGCCACAGGACTGGTTCTGGTCGCTGTTGAGGCTGAATACCAGAAAAAAGTATCTCAAGTTGGAAGGAACGATTTCCGTTTGTTTGTTTTGTACTGAGCTGACATTGCTGGCCATGATGTTTCAGCATGAACAACCCTCATGAACCTCATGACAGTCTATGCTGCAAACTTGAAGCAGGGAAGGGCCCTGGGGGTTGTGCCATTGCATCTTAGCTTGAACGCGAGGGAGAGAGATGGAATGCTAGTTCGATGTGCAAGCAAGACTTGGGGAGGGATTGTGAAGGCATAAGGTGTCTTTCAATGCGTTTGGCTCGGGGGCAGAGGCAAATCAGTTTGAAACGGCTGTTGGGTTTTGGTCACGGTGAGACTTCAGCTGGGAGATGCTGGGTCCCGGCAACTGCTGCGACTCTTGAGGTCCTCAATGTCATCACAGGCATGGAATGTTGCTTGCCGATCGTGTCAGAAAGCTAGACAGTGATGCTGCTGCGGAACAGGTGCATTTGTGGACAATGCGTTGAACTTGGCCAGCCAGCAGCGTGACTTTCAGATTGAGAAGGAGATGGAGAGCAAGGACCGCTTTCAAATTCGAGCAGCATGGCTGGCAGAAGATGCAAGATTTTTAGGAGCAATATGCGCATCAAATTCGGGCACTGTTCCAGCTGCTTGGCAGACAACTGGTCACCAGCCTTTCACAGCAGACAGAGCTGTTTCTTAGTATAAGTGCCATAAATCGGAAGCCTTTCAAGACTCGCGTAAGGACGATTGATGATGATGGCTCTGGAGAAGTCAGCCGAGCCGAAATCAGGCCGAGATCCTTAGACAGAGACAGCAAGATCCGGCCACGGCGTCAGCTTGATTGACACTTGCAAACATTGGCATGTGAAAGGGAGATGCTGGAAGATCCCACCCTCTCGGCATATTTCAGAGTTCTCGGCTTCGAAACCACGGATGCGGATACGAGGCTGCATGACTGGTTCGACCCGACAACTAAATCCAAAGAAGAAAGGTTCGAGCTGTGCGCAGTGACATCGCTAAGGACTTGTTCTTCAAGCTCTTGGATGTTGATGACTCCAACGCAGTTAGCATGCAGGATGCAGCGGCTGCAAGGGATCTTGGCATTCAGATTCAAATGCAGACAGGAGTTCCTGGATGGCTGCGCGCGGCTCAAGGGGCCTGCTCGTAACATGGACGTACACGCCATCCTGGCCGCGTCTTGGCAGCTTTGCGCAATCTCGCTTCGGTGCGTTTGCAATGCGGGGCCACCTCAGGAGTGTCGTCGCATCAGAAAAGCGCCCCTTGGCTTGAGAGACAGCATGCTCAGCGCCTGGCCATCATGGCACGTAACAGCGCGCGCCATTTGATAATAAAGCAGGTTGCGAAGCATGTCCTGGAATATGGTACTGATGACTCAGTACTTGGTGTGCTTTGGTGTTTGCCGCATTCGTAAACTTGGAGTTTAGCCTGGTTCGGCCGCCCATTTTGTGGGTAGTGTCGTAGGCAGTGGGCTTCTGTAGCCACAGCTTGTGCGGGATTGCAACTCATAGGTTTTCTCATTCATAAAGCAGGGAGGATGTTTGTTTTGACGATCATTTTTCTCTGCTTTTGGTGTCTGGCTTCTTTGCTTCGCGGCTTTCTGGCTTCCTGGCTTCTTGTTTCTTGGCTTTGCGGCTTTCCCGGCTTCTTGGTTTCCCATATCCTTGGCAGGTCATAGAAGATTTCAAGAAGGGGTTTTATAGAGGTTTTATATGAGAACCAAGATAAGATGAAATTTGTGACTACGTTTGAGATGCGAACCCCCAACCCTCCCACTGCTTTTTAAAAGCGATCCATGCTTGCCATGAAATAACTCATGTCACCTCTATGTTTGCAGCAGGAGAAGGTTGCGCGGATCATTCTTTTTGCAAGTGCATGGGGTGGGCGGGGGGGGGGCTCTCACTGAAAACAGGAAACTGTCACCAGCCTGTTTGCAGTAGGGGAAGGTTGTGCGGATCAGTTTGTTTGCATATTCGTGGGGAGAGGGGTGGCGCTTATTCAAAACAAAAACCTGTCGACATGTTTGCAATAGGGCAAGGTTGTGCGGATCATGTTGTTTGCAAATGCGCCCGGGGGGGGGGGGGGGCGCCGTCACGGCGCTTACTAAAAACAAAACACTGTCATCAGCATGTTTGCAGTGGGGAAAGTGGTACGGATCATTTTGATTGGGCCAGTGCCCCAGGAGTTAAGAGGATCAGGCCGAAGCACGTAACGGCCCGAGATTTCAGATCAGCCAGGCCATCGCTGCATTTAAGCTTGCAGCAGTAATTTGAATTCAAATGACCGCTGTCACTCGATTGTGGGGATGCTCCACGTGGGACGCTTCGTGCGGAAGCACCGCCGGGCAGCCGGATTCTGAGCATATGGTTTGAAAAAGTTTTAAAGTCCCAAGGTTGCCGTCTGTGATTGGAGAAACTCCCACATTGCTTGAAGTCAAACGCACAGAACCTGTGGTTCGCCCACAGGTAACATATGCGACTCAGGTTTTCAAAGTTTAGGAGCCTTTCAGTTCTTAGGGCCTTTACGGTTCAGGGTTTTCAGAGTTCCTTTTTGTTTTAGGTTCAGGATTTTCAGTGGGTTTGGGGTGGTTGGGGTTCTTGGGGGTTTAAGGCTTTAGGACTTTAAGAGTTGAGTGTTTTAAGGGTTTGCACGGTTGTCAGGGTTTAGGGGTTTTGGGGTTGGGGGTGCTTGGGGCTTTTGGGGTTCAGGGTTTTTAGTGTTCTGGCTTTTAAGGCAGGCTGTTAGGGTTGAGAGGCTTTTGGGTTTTTAGGGTGTAGTGCTTTAGGGTTTTTTAGGGTTGCTAAGGTTCTTCGGGATTGTTTTTGTAGGGGCTTTTGGTTTGAGGGTTTGGCATGTAGGGTTTTGAATGTTCAGGGTTGTTAGGATTTAGTGCTATTTAGAATTAAAGGTCTTTGGGTTCGGGGTTTTGAGTGTTTGGGGTTCTTGAGTTCTAGGGTTTGAGATTTTTTCGGGTTTAATGTGTTTTTAGGGTTTGGGGTAATCAGGGTTGTTCGGTTTTGTTTTTGACTTGTTGGGGTTTGCGGCCTTTAGGGTTTTTAGGGCTTGGGAGTTTTTAGGGTTTCGGGTGTTTAGGGTTGCTAGTGTTTAGGGCTTTGCGGCTGTCAGGGTTTAGTGTTTTAGGGTTTGGGGTTTTCAGGGATGTTAGGGTTTAGTTGTTTTTTGTGCTTAATTAGGGTCTGAAGCTTTGACATTTTGAGGGTTTTGTTGTGTTCCAGGTTGTCAGGGTTTGAGGTTTTTGTATGCTTTAGAGTTTAGTGTTGTTGGGTTTACATATTTTAGGGTAGGTGGTGTTTGAGATTCTTGGGGTTCTGAGGTTTAGGGGTTTGGGTGTTTTTAGGGATGAGGGGTTTGAAGGGCCTTAGGTGCTTTAGGGTTTAGGGTTCAGGGCTTTTAGGGTTTAAGACTTTAAGGGTTTTAGGCTTTAGGTCTTTGTTTTTTGGGGTTGCTGAGGTTGCTAGGATTTTTTTATGTGTTTGGGGTTTAGGGTTTTAGGTTTTTGTGGTTTTCAGGGCTCAGCCTGTACAGGGTTGTCAAGGACTAGCGTTCTTAGGGTTTAGCGTTCTTAGGGTTTGGGTTCTTGGGGTTCTAGACTTTAGGGTTTTGGGGGGTCACGGCTTTTGGGCTTTATGGTCTTCGGGGCTAGGCTTTTGGGTGTTTTAGGGTTGTTGGGTTTAAATTGTTTAGGGTTTAGGGTTTTTAGTGGTTTTGAGTTGTCAGGGTTGTTACGGTCTCTAGAGTTGTTTGGGTTTGGGTTTTTAGGGTTTAGTGTATTTAAGGTTGTTCGGGTTTACGTAGGAACGTCAGGATTTTAAGGTTCATTGTTTTTTGGGGTTTTGCGTTTATGGGTTTGGGGTTGTTGGGGTGAGGGGCTTTTAGAGTTTTTAGGTCTGTGTTTTGTTGTTTAAGGTTGAGCTTTTTTCTTTTGGTTCAGGGTTTTAGGGTTTAAGGTTTTGGGGGTTTAGGGCTTTCATGGGCTTGGGCTGTTCAGGGTTGTCAAGGACTGGGGTTGTTTGGGTTTAGCGTTCTCAGGGCTTGGTTTTTTTGGGTTCTTGGGGTGTAGGCTTTAGGGTTTTTGGGGTGAGGGCTGTCAGGGTTTACGGTCTTTAGGGTTTTGTTGATGAGGATTCCCTATTCGAGGTGATACGGGTTCATGCTCAAAAAGAACGGAGGGGTTGTGGGGACCGCAGCCTCCCCCATCTGCCATCTGCAAACCTGTGAGGTATTGATGAGGATTCCACTATCTGCTAACATAGTTAAGGCGTTTAGAAGATGTCTATTATACATGTGCATGACCTGGGAGGGCCGCACATGAAGAGCTTCATAGTGAGTCTAATGTCCTCCTGACGCATGCCCGGTTTGGAGGGTCTAGGGTAAGTGCCCCTCGTAGCTGTCCTGAAACCTGCCATCCTCGGCTCGTAAGTGTTGTCACTTCTAACCCCGCCTGCAGCGTCCTCAGAATCCGGCTCCCCAACGGCGCTTCCGATTGAAATGATAGCGGAAAGCCTCAGATACAGGGATGGTCTGGCTGATCCGAAATCTTGGGCCGTTACGTGTTTCGGGCTGGTCCGATTCGTGCCTCGCCAGGTCACCCGTTGCGACCCCCCCTTGATCCGTTACGTCATTGTTCTGCAAGTCCCCCGGATCCAGTTCGCGCCACGGCTGATCCGTTACATGTCCCCCGATTTGTGGGTCTACCGAAACGCCACCCATGCTTGCAACAAGAAACAAGCTTCATGTCATCATCACCATGTATGCAGTGAGGCAAGATTGTATGGATCATTTTATTTGCGAATGGGGGGCGTGACCTGATCCCCCCGTATTTATAGCCATCCATGCCTGAAGTAAAAGACACATGTCGTCACCACGTTTCGCCGTATGTTTGCAGGAGTAGAAGATTGTGCTGATCATTTAGCTTGTAGTAGGTTTACGAATGGTTTATGAAAGGCTTTTTAACCGCTAATAGAGGCTTGATAATAACAGTACATAAGATTTCAAGGGGTTTTACAGATGGATATGGTATTATAGAAAAATGTATAAGATGCTGAGGACCAAGATGGTTTTTCTGACTACAGCCCAGCCATGCTTGCAATAAGAAACCCGCATCATGTTATCACCATGTCTGCAGTAAGGGAGTACGGGAAGGTTGTGCAGATCATTTTATTTGCAAATGACGGGGCACCCAACCCCCCCCCCTCCCCCCCCACCGCTTTTTAAAATCCATCTCTTCCATGGCACGAAAACATTTGTTCACCATCTTTGCAGTAGGAGAGGTTGCGGATCATTTGCCAAGGGGGGGCTGAAACAGTGTTTACGTTTTTGCAAAGCTCCGAATGTTGCAATTTACAGCACCTGCAAACTCTAAAGCTTCAAGCTGCATTTTCCAGTCTGTGCACGCTCTAAAGAACTCCAAATGCTGTAACTCCAGGCTCTAGATGAGGTCCTGACGCTGTAATTTAAAGTCTCTGCCAGGTCTACGGTCTACAGACTCTCCAATTGCTGCAATCTACAGTATGTGCGGTCCAGAAAATTCAGAGCTGGCATGCTGTAATGTACAACATCTGCAAGCTCTAAAGGCTTCAAGCTGTGTTTTGCAGTATCTGCAGGCACTGGATGAGGTCCCACAGCTCTAACTTACCTAGACGAGCTTCAATGCTGTAATTTACAATATCTGCAGCCTCCACGCGACCTAACACGCGGCAATGCACGGTATATGAAGCCTCTACGCGGCCCAGAATTTTGCAATTTACAGTATCTGTATCTGCAGCCTCTGTGCAACCCAAAATGCTGCGATTTGCAGCATTTCGGCTCGGACCCCTGATCTCGCGTGGAGCGTCCTCGCATTTTGGAATACTCTAAACAAGACGAAACATCCTAAATTAAGTCTGCGTAAAAAAGCAACGAACTGATCCTTCATTGCTCACTCCTCAACTGCCTGAAGTAATATAAAGTAAACAGCCTGCAACGGCCACATTGCCCCTGATAGAGATTGCAATCAGGCTCGGACAGAAGGCCTTCGATGGTGGCGCACATGCAAGTCACCAGGCAGATGTTACTTTCTCTGGCTCATAGAGTTGCGAGACTTGCTAGACCTGCATGGCTAATTTGATGGCCTCGCATATGCAAAGAACTTAACGGTTCGCGTGCACTCGCGGAGGCATTTCTTTCTTAGTAACGTTGCTCAAAGAGAAGCACCGTCGCGTCGAACGTCTGGCCAAAATGGCCTAGACTGCAAAGCCGTGCTTAACCTGTTTCCAGTTTCCCTCTGTCTTGGCGGCCCAAATTGGCGGTCTGCAGGCACTGCAGGCAGGCCAGACATGATGTTTCCAGCCGAGCGGACAAAGTGATGTTACATTCCGTCATTGAAGCAAGGGCCAGGAAACAGTCTTGCGCTGATCGAAAAGTGCCTTTGGCTGCTGCCTGCCATGACAGCTCTGCCAGGTCGTCGCGTGTCGGCCTTTCATGGTGGCTTGCAACAATGGTATCATGGTCCTGGATCGGGGCAAGGCAGAAGCAGGCAATGCAGGTGGGACGAGCTCTTGTGCGCTTGCTGCTTTCCAGATAGGCATATACCTTCAAAGGTGACTTGACACTGTGGACCCTTGACTTTGACATGGCACATTGGCGCCCAGTCAAAGCTGCAGGCACCGACATAAAGTGTCCCCGGGTCAATGCTCGAGGGCCTTGGCAGATGCCTGCGGTGTGCGTGCTTGAATTGGCTTTGGCCAGGTGCCCCCAGTTGGGCTGGCAATTTTGCGGCAACGATTGTGAATGCGGACAATTATTCCACTGAGAGCAAAGGACAGGCCGCATGATTTTTTTTCTGTGTTGTCAGCTGCTCCGGGTAGGCAGCCGCGTGCGCAGTCAGAGATTACGTGAGACCACGTGTGCCCAGGCAGCGCACTACTTGTTTTTGGTGGCGAACAAGCTCAACTGTCAGGCAGCACCCATCAGTACCCGGTACCCTTGTCCAGATCTGTCTGATTCCTCCCGAAAGTAGGTAGCCTGCCACAGGAGCACCTTCGGGTCGACCACTTGCTCTAGGAGGAACAAGATTCGCATGCGAAATTTCTACAATTCAGAACTAAGATGTTTTTGCGCACGCTCTTGATGATTATGAGGACTTTGGCGTATTGGCCTCGCAGCACGACCGAGCAGCATAACACTGTGGACATTGAGGCTGGCAGCTCGAACATCAGAGTGCAGCTTTGCACTGCCAGCCAAGGCAAGCCTTTCGAACCAGAGGGGCGGGATTGCCAGAAGAAACGCTGCAGGTCCTTTTGCTTGTTCGCCAACTTGGTATGATGGCCCAGTTTCGTTGACTCAGCTAAGGTCATTGTGAGTTTCACCATCGGGCACCTGTTAGATGCCGCTGATGAATCTGTTCAGTGCTCGTACCAGAAAATGGCTGCGCAGCAAAAGAATTGTGGAACCATTCGACATGTATGGAAGACATGACATGCGCAAGATGGACTCCGTAAGAGCTGTCGCATTTGTAATTTCGAAGCTGTTCACGCAGATGGTGTCCACCGTTTCTGACATGCTGACATCGGTGATCGACAAGGGCATCACTACAGATGAGGATGGAGCCATAGCGCTCTGTTCATCACTAGTGCGCTTTGTGAGAAGGTTGCAGCATGGATTGGTTCAGCAGGTTGTGAACTTTGTGGGCACGATGGTGAACATGCTCGGCACCAAGCTGCTGCGGTTGGACTTCCATGAATGGCTTGGGCTTTGAAGGTCTGTCGACCTTGGCTACATCGCAGCAGATGCTTCTTTAGGATCGACAGTGGTGCACTCAGACGAGCTCCATCGGTGTTTTCGATTCCAGCACTTCGAAGCTTACTTGTGCTGGGGCTGAGGACCTTGTGGATGTCGCCTTGGGCCTGCCAATGGCCAAGATTTTTTCCGAAGACTGAGGGAGTATTGCTTCCAAGAGCTCTGTTCGAAGGTTGTATGCTCTTGACGCAATCATCCCTGGTGTTGCCTCCGGCTTACAGTCTTGCCCCGCAACAGCCCGTGGACAAGTGGCGCTAATGCACAAGGTCCCATCCTACACAGACGCAGCTGCAAGACGTTTGAAGGGTGGACGTGGAATGGGCGGCATGGTTCCTACCTCAGATTGAACAACTCCCCGCTTTGCAAAGCACATGTTGTCTTGTGAGCCGCAAAGCTTCCCGGAGGCAGATTGAATTTTCTACCCACGTGTTCGCAAGTGAGTTGGCGCATGACGTGGAGCAACACACTGAGGAGTACTTGGCAGAGAGATGCCATGCCATGCTTTAAAGTTACTTGTAGAAGAAGCCTCCAAGAATCGCACGCAGCACACCAGCCTGAGAAAATTCCGGTGCTCCACGAGGCTTGGATGTAGGGAAATCTGGAAAGAAGAAAAGCCTGGCCAGATCTTTAGAATGATTGGGCAAGCCCACTCCTTCACACATGCTTGTGCAGCGTGCGGGTTGGGATGAGCTTGAAAGTGGCATCAGGAAGTCTGTGAGCAAGCTTTTCTGGTCTCCCTGGCGTGGCTGTTGCCTGAAGTGGAGCGGCATGGGCATGCGCGGCCTGAAAACCTTGGTTGGGACCGTCGCAAGCTGGGCACCTTCGCTTTCGCCCAAGCAGCGCAAACGGGGGTTCATCTCAATCCCCTGCACGGCCACATTTTGCATGCAGAGAAGGTTTTACATAATGTCGGATTCGGATTACAAA
>CAJNIZ010042335.1:15274-44573 GCA_905231905.1 Symbiodinium pilosum | reverse complement strand
TCTGTTCCGGACTTGTTTGGGGGGGTGGGGGGGTTTTATAATCAGAACCCGACATTAAGGGTTTCTTGGGGCGCATGTATACAGGGTGCCAGGCCAGAAGCAGGAAAGCGACTGCCACAGGTGCCCGGAGAATGGACGTTCCGCAGACTTCAACAAAC
Organism: Symbiodinium pilosum; assembly: GCA_905231905.1. Classification (NCBI taxonomy): domain Eukaryota; class Dinophyceae; order Suessiales; family Symbiodiniaceae; genus Symbiodinium; species Symbiodinium pilosum. The sequence continues at coordinate 44,415 of CAJNIZ010042335.1, read as the reverse complement.
CGACAACAGAGACGCAGAGACCATGCGGGGGGCTCTCATTGTTCCTCTGGAGGGCGAGAGTAAGCGTCTGAGATGTGCGTTGCAGGTATCAACAGTTCCTCGTGGCGAACGCTATGATTCAACAGGTGACGGATGTGCGCCCAGCATGCCGTTAGTCCAGCAGCATGGCCTACTGCAGCATTCTTCGCATTTAGGTGATACATTTGCAGCTGTATCCGGGTGAGGCACGGAAGCTTTCGCAAGCAGGACGCATTCCTGAGTTCTGTCCAGCTTCGCAGAAGTCCAGGTGCCAGTGAGCTTTGCGTTACCGGGCCAAGACATCTTCATGGGCCAGCGACTGAAAACTTGCTGTTTCCGCCCCAAACCCAAAGCCAGTGTATGTCGAACTGGAACCTAGGCAAGGATTTCAGCGACGCAGCAGATGAGTCACAAAACTATGCAAGGGTCACCACTCTGAGCCTCGGGCGGAACAGAGATTTCCTCGGCTTTTGTTTTTTTGCACCTTCTTGCGGACAAGCACAAAAGTCTGCAGGGTTTTGGATTTTGCTTTGCGTGGTCTTTTGAGATATCTGAGGTTTGACCTTCCGAGCCGCTGGCCAAGAGTCGTTTGGGCAGACGATAGGATGCGGGTGAAGTCGGCTTAGCCTAAGCGAGGCTTGGAGCGGCCGGGTTTGCCAAGCCGCTTCAACTACAGGTATGTCCAATTCAAGCGACTTGACTCAATGGCTGATGCCTCTTCTCTGCTTTCACTTTTCTGTCATTTTTCAGGAAGTTTCCCTTTGACTTCTTGGTCATGCCTGGCAACCGCAGCTTGCAGTGGCCTCGAGCATTCCATCCAGCCTGCTGTCAACTGTATTGAACTGACCATGCTGCAATCTCCATAAATTCGTGAGCTGAGGGACGGTCCCCTTCCAGCCAACGAGAGCAGACCGGAAGTGCAAAGCCTTGTGCCGGAGACGCAGAAGAACTACAACGCTCATCGGGCTTGAATGCCAAGCTCAGAATGCCAAGGCCTCCACAGACTTTCAATCGAAGCGAGAGGCCCCCGCAGTATGTCCCCTGAATTTCATGACAGAAACTACATATTGCTGCGTGTAGATCTGTGTAGCATGACGTAGAAATGTCCTAAGTTGCAGGCTTTGGCATGCCATGTCGCTCATCATCACAGACGAGGTTTGTTTGTGAGCTGTGCGTTTGCAAACTTGATACAGTACTTTCCGGAGGCTGGAGAAGGCGATCTTCTCCAAAGGCCACTTCTGAGTCAATGTTGCTTGTCTTTATTGTCCTGGACTCATCATCCAGAAAAAGCGCCGCAGGTCCATTGAGAACGCATCCTTCTCCATGCTGCCGAAGATTGCGGCGTACCTTCCACAACTGCTTGGCTTTGAGCAGAAGAGTAGCCTGAAGCTAGCACCCACAATGCTCAAGGTATGATGTTTCCAGCTTCGGCAATGTCTTGCACGCAACTAAGTGGTGTTGCGGGTTTGCTGGAGTTGACTCATAAGCAACCTGGCAGGAACCCATCCACATGCTACTGGGTGGATCTGGGAAACGGCAACTTCAGTGACGCTATGTTCGATGCCCGTGGATCCATCTTCAGCCAGGACCAGCTTTCTGGACATTTCATGCTGCGCGCATTTGAAAGACTGCCAGGATGCTTGCGTCACTATGCACACGGAGAACTTCGTCGTTATTGCCGATGACCTTGCTTCCCAGCATGGCCCTTGGTTCACATTCACTCACTACTCACTACAGTCGTATGGCGCAAACAGTTTGCAACAGCTGCGTTTGCATGAAAGCTTTCTGACGCAGCCAATCAGCCAACATCAAGGCTTGATGTGGTCCAGCAAGAGTCGCCAGGAGAATTGCTCAGTCAGGGGCTTGGTGCTGGTCTCTTGCTGCATGGCATGAGACCCTTGCTGTATCAGGTCAGTATCAAAGTGATTTCACCACCACGGCGAACGTTGTCACAGCGGTAGGGCCTCCAGCTTGTTTCTTTGATGCTTGCAAAAGTGAGCATGTCCCTTGGCTCCAGACGCTTGTCCTGGTGGCCTGTGCCGGGTTTGTGCCAACCCAAGAGACTTCTGGCACAGGTGTTGCTCATAGCTCAGCGGATGCAACTCCAGACTATTCCAGACTGTAGCTGAAGGTCATGGTCTCCGTGTATGTGGACGAAAACGATGCAGCCAACAAAGCTCCGGGCTTTGCAGGGCCATGTCACTGTGCCTTTGAACAGCCCTGTCTTAGTTTTGAAGATTGCAACTTGACTGATACAGCAGCAACTTTTTGTGCCTCTCACTGAGGTCACTCCGCTGGACAGCCTCAGAACGCAGGTGATTGTAAGGCTCTCGGTCACTCTGACTAGGCAACTAACCGTGTCGTTCCCTCATCACCGACAGACGGAAATTCAGGACCGAGAGGACCCGAAAGAGAAGGTTCTGGGGACCATCTTCCAAGCGATGAGGTGCAGCAAGCTCACATCTTTGGCTCGAGATGATGTATTAACCCAAGCGTTATACAGGTCCAGACCACAATTCTAGCAACTCCTTGAAGTGGCGGGAAGAGTCGTCCACAGGAGAAATCATTTGGTGGTCGGTTGGAATTACTTCCACCTCAAGCTTACACGCGTTCGCAGGGTAAAGCCCTCAGCCAAATCATCAGTTTTTTAGGTGTTAAGTTGCCCCACCTTGCGGCTCATTTGAGGCTGGCATCTTCGTGGTAGCGATTTTTGCGACAGAGGCTGCAGCTTTGCTTGCCTCTTTTTTTCAATTTCAATTCGGTGAGACGCTTTGAAAACCGTAGAAGCTTTGTCGGGAGAATGCAGGCACTTGCAGTTCTGCAGCACTCCCTCTTAGCCTTCAAGGTCTGCAAGTGACATCAGCATTGAACTTTTCCGTATTCCGCAGCGTTGTGTGGCAGGCTGACTCAGCTTGGGGTGCCAGCGGCCTCGTTGCTGCAGTGCTGGTGTTTCCATTGGTGTGGCTCTCGCAGATCCAGGGACTGCTGCATGGGAGCCCGTTCAAGCACACTACATGTCTTGGTCAGCCACATGCTGCATGGGACGCCCGCTCTTGCACTGCTTTCAGACCGACCGCTCAAGCCTGTAGCATAGCGCGCATCCTTTCATATCACAAGTGAACCAAGTAAAGGGGCCTTGTAACAGAAGAATTCATCAATTGCAAGCAAACCCCACCTGGTTTGGCAGATGACCAAATCAGAATGGCTTGGCAGCTTCGTGCTTGGAAGTCTGCTTTTGCAATGTAATGGCGATGATGGCCAGCTGATGTGGACTTGTGAATTTGGTGGATCACACCTGTCCTCCTGGCAAATTGTAAAAAAGGCGATGTGGGATCGAGTTCGTGATGCGAAGATTGTGTCCATGCATCCAAACATGCTACTCCAAACAACCATGGCCCTAGAATCGCCCAGAGCTGTGCATGAGTGCCCTCTGGGATTGCTGGCCAGTCGCTTGTTCCTTGTGGATATGATCCCTACCTTGAGTAGTCGTCATGACGAGGAAGAGACGTTGACACATTGGATGGAGGACTTGCTCCTCGAGGTGCTCGACACACCTTGGCAAAACATAGTGCTGTCCGGGTGGCCTGTCTTTGGACTGCTGGCACGTCTCGCAAACCAGTCCTCCACCATCTTCAGGACGAAGGAAAACGTTAGCGACAGCATGTGGCGACAAGTGGTCTTTCCACCCGTCCTTTCTGATGCCGACCTGGCATACATGCAGAAGAATGTCGGTCATCTTTTTCGCAGCGACGGCAAGTCCGCCGCAGACTTGATAGACATTTTTCTCTTGCCGGGATTTGCGGCATTTTGGTCGAGACTCTCTTCCCACAGCGAAGATTTGATTTTCCAAAGGGCACTTCTGCTTGGCCCCTCCCAGCATGTCGATGCTGAGGAAGTGGCGCTTTATTTCTTGCGACACCTTCATGCTGAGTTCGCTGGGTCCTCCGGGTCTCTGGATATGTTCCTCTCAAAGGTTTGGGCTGAGTTTGCTGGCCAGGCCTCACAGATGAAATGTTGGGATGTTGGTGCGGCGCCATGGCCGGACGAGACCAGCAGAAAGGATCGAGATGTATGGGAAATCTGCAGCAGCTTAGGGCTTGCAACTGAGGCATTTGAGCCTTCCCAAGCTGGATTTGAGAGATTGCAAGCTGCCACGGCTGCCACACCTGGGGTGGTACAGTCACATCAGCTAGCGCTGTCCAGCGTCACCGGCGTCAATCGCCGCTTCAATCGAGGCGGACAGGTCACGGGGTCTCTCGGCAACACCGCCTGCAACTCGGCGTCATCTAGCCCGCCTCTAGCTTTTCCTTAGCCCAAAACCCCTGGCAAGGGTGCGCAGGCTTCAGAACTTCAGGGCTTGACCATAAGTACGATGTGATTTAAGGTTTCATTCATTCGCCATTCACCGCGACATCTGTTGGCTCAAGGCCAGGCCCAACTTATGGGTAAACCTGGTAAACCTCCCGCCTCAGTGAAGCGATGGGAAATAAGACATCCCAGCAGAGCATGGAGGGAGTGATTGCAGCTGGTGTTGCGCAAGGACTGAAAAGCGAATCACGCCACAACCTCAGAATACCACAAATCTTTTCAAGCAGGATGCCTTAATTCACTGATTCGCCACGCATTCCTCCTGACATTCCTGGGCTGGTGCACCGGTGCAAACTGAGGGGCACTTCCTTCCTTCATTCCGCAACAAGTTGGCCCACCGACGAAGTATGTGACTGCCCCACAACAAGCAAACTGCACATGTGCGCCTGGCTACTGCTTCTGAAAAGGCCATGAACCATAGCCACTGGATGCACCTGATTCTCATTTTACAGGCTGGCTGCATGTCTTCAAAGCAGGCTCTGTGCCTTCTGTGATGTACTTCATCTCGAGACACCCCGTGCCAGGCGGCTGCATGCGTTCTTCGCGGAGTTGTATTGTTCGACCTTCTGGGTTGCTTCTGGATGGGCTTGATCTGTGCTTTGGGCTGGTATTCCTGGTACCATGATACTCGCCTTCATACAAACATGACAAGCTACCATGTCACGTGCGATAGTGCGGCAGTACATGTGTTTATGTTCAGTGCGCAGACGCAAGGAAATGAATATCACCTACATCTCGCTTTGGGGCCTGGCATGCGCTCTGAACACGCTGCTGGATACTTTGGGTTTCATAATCCCTGTAGCCACGGGCTTGATCAAATTGGAGCTTCTGTCTGCCATTGTGCGCCGCTTGCCTAATTGCTGAGTCTGTGAGATGGTGTTAGCATTGCATGCTTGCAGTGTTGGTTGGCATAAGTTACCATGTACGGATACATGCTTTTGCATAGATCGACGTTCACGAGCAGAGGTATTGGCACGCCTTGCACCGAAATTCTTGGAGCCTTATTCGCGTGGCACCTGTACAGGGAGTACCAGTTCTCTCATGGCATGGAGCCGGTTTCTAGCATTGACCCGCTTGGCAGGACTTCCACGTCTTTGTTGTCAACTTTTCCTGTTCAAGCAATTCTGCTAGCCTTCAAAGGACCTTTGACGATTACGACCCAGAGTCGAATCCTATCTTCAAGAATGTGAGTGCAGCGGGAGGGCATGCTGAAAGGTTCGTTCAGCGTCAGTACCAGGACCTGGGCCAGGGACCACGGTGAAATTCTGTGCGAAAGGCATGTACGTCGCAATGGCCAGGACCGATATGGCAGCGCAGACTCCTTCGAGACGAATCCATTTCAAACAGGTCCAGCTCGTAAAGAGAATGCTGGATGCTGCTAGTCACAGCGATCCCTCCGAGAGTGCTCCGCAAAAAAAGCTCCCTTTCATCGCCCGGCGTCTGCAAGGGCCAGCTCTTAATTTTCTCACAAGGCATCAGTGAGGTCCAGACATCAGCGCAAGCCTTGATCCCACGTGCAACAGGACGTGGGGTGTTTGCCAGGCAGATTTTTTAGGGGCATAGTGGTATCTAGCGGTGGCGACGTGACGTTTGAAACAGTGGAGGCAGCTAGGTCTATACTTAGTAGCGGCAACATTTCGCCGGCAATCCTCATTCAAGGCGGACAGTGGGTGAGCACAGACGAATGCCAGGACAGATGCCCGACAGTGTTGCGGTGAACATTGTTAAATGTTAAGTTTGTCTCAGAGGATCCTGGCACCTGGGAGCAAGTCAACGTCACAACTGCGCGCGTCTTAGAAAGCTTTCGTGATGTGCTGAAGTGGCGACTGGACTCGACTTGAATCTGAATCTGAACCTTGGAGGTGGATGATTTCCTGGGTAAGGATGCTGCGCTTGATATTCTAAAGGTGATTTCCTCAGGAAGCTGACGTGCTTGGCTGCAGTGTTGCTCCTCCTTACTGGCGCTGTAGCCGGTGCAGGTTGATGTGGAGGGCCATGAGTGGCAGGTCCTGCAGGGTGCCAAGTTGGCACTTTCAACCGCCAGGCCTCAGTGCTAAAAGTGAGCGGATATGAGTGGAGTCTTCTATTCAATGGTTACGAAGGGTAGACGAGATAGTGTCAGAATTGATGCCTTGGCAGGCTTGGCCTTGTCATTGTGGAGTATGGCGACAAGTGGTCCGCCGACACATCCTATGCTACTGGGAAGCCAATATTTTGTTTGAGGCACCAGCACCCACGGGGCCTAGTTCCCACAGACTTCTCACACAACAGCCACCGAGGCCGCGCGGGAGTTCCTTGCGACGCACCACACTGCCTCTTTCAAGCATGGAGCTGTTTTTGGAGCTTGTCAGTTCGTCCTAGGACAACGCGCCTGCAGAGAGTCTTAAACATCAACTTCTTAGGCCGTGCAAGGGAGTGCCGCGGAACCAACACTGTGCCTTGGCAACAAATCGAAGTGTCTTGAGAGGTTTGCGGTAAGCATGTCGAGCAAATTGGCATTGAAATGATGCCATGAACGCCGCAGTTCATGTAATGCAAACCTTTTGGACCGTTGGACTCACCCCAAAGAGAGTTTCATCCGATTGCTCGCCAGCTGAAGAGCGTAGGAAAGAAAGGTCTTGCCACTTGGTCACGAGGCGTAGGCGTAGGTGTTGTTCGCGCATGCAGGGAGCTCGTCGTGAATTTCATGGAGTCCATGGATTATGCGCCTCAGCAGACTTCAGGTACGTGCGTGCACTTTTCATAGTGCCACGATGTGCCACACTCTTCAGCTTGGGCTCACGCGTTTCCGATGGGATGTTTCATCCAGGAAAAACATTTTTGAACCCATCCGTGATGGCCTTTTCTGTGCATGGTCCATCATGGTCGCATCTTTTCTGTCGTCTGCCGAGGAAGGGTACTTTGTCGGATCAGAAGCGGCCTTGCCAATCACAGGGGCCGCCAGACCGAAATGGGACAAGCGTCAACATACCTTCCAAGCCATGTTGTGCAGCAGTAGAATCAGTGGATGTTCACTTTAAGAGAAGTATCCCGGCTCTTGGCCTCACCAAGAGATGATGCAGGCACTTTGGCACAATGACGGGCGCTGAGTTTGCTGAGCAGTTTGATGACGTTGTACTGCTGCATGCCGCTGCCGCTTACCATTCTAATCCCAGACTCCCAGCACAGGAGGGGCTTGCATGGCTTGCTTTCCATTCGAGTCCAAGCCCGAAAGCAAACGGAAAACGCTGCGGTTGTTCTTCCGAACAGGCAGAAGACGCCAGCCAGATAGCACGTAGACGGGCATCATCTGGATTCAAACAGAAACCTGGGGCTTCTCAAGGTTTGGGCGAGTGTTTTGGGAAAGCTTGGCAGGCAACGAACGCTCGCCTGCATCCCAGCCGGGTAACAGCGCAGATAACCTCAAGCTAACCCTAGGGCGCAGTCCGGAGGAGCTCACACCCACTGACCCGTCAGAAGGGTCATCCGGAGTTCTGCCAACTGCACAGGAACGAGCCAATCGATTCTAAAACTTCGTAACCCCCTGTCCATCGAATGCCGGTGATGAACTGCAAGCGATGTCATTCTGTCAGCTTTGCGTGGCTTGCACCGACACAGATTATGCGGAGCAAATGGGGATAAGCCATTCCGTCCCACAAGTTTAGCACCACCTTCGACTTTTGATTCCGAAATCTGTTGCGCAGAGATGCTTGCACAACCGCAGATGAGGTGTACGAAGTGTGCCTTGCACCTCACCGCACTTGTTCCGCAACTGCAATACGGTTGAGTTGTTGCTCTTGATGTTCAATTTGTGGCAGACAACGAGCAGCAGCACTTCAGGTTACACCGGTGTTGGTCAGATTTGCTGGTTCGATGTGGCATTTGTACACCGCAGGCTGGAAAGTCCATGAACTGTTCTGCACATCTGACCCCACAGAGTGAAGCTGGCTATCATCGGCAAGGCATCCCTTGGCAGCCGCCGTCCATCGAGCATCTCTGCTGCGGACCGCTCATAGTGAAAAAAGTTTGCAGCTCGCTGTCCTGCAGCAGCTGCTTCGATGTTTCCAGCCAGCTGGGTCCAGGCATTGGTCTTGGGTTCTCCTTGAACCCACGTGTCCATACAACATAAACTAGCATTGTACGGGAATGTTGTTTGATACGTCCCAAGCTGTAAGGTCCAGTTCCTGGAGTTCTGTTTTGAGTGGCTTCCACAGTCTAGGCCGATGTGTTGACACTTGCGGGAAGCCCGCATGACGATCTCAATCGACCTGCCTGCAGGGTGCTTTCAAGACCTCCGCCACGATCTGCACCTGCAAAGCCAATACCGCTCAAGGAGCAGGCTTGAAACAATTTGTTGCGCAGCAGTTCTTGTTTCTGATTTGGCAAAGCACCTGAGGCGCAACCGAAGGTCTGCAAATATCCAAAGAGGCCTTCTGAAAGCACAGAATTTGTTCGGGTTTTCGCAGAACAAACCCTGTCCATCCAGGCCCGCCGTTGGCAAAGTTCGGCCACCCCAGCCAAAAGCACTTCCGCGGGCTGAGCAAAGCTTGCAGCTTCCAGTCTGGGCCTGAGTTTGTCATAGGGACAGGAAGACGAAGGATGGGGCTGAACGTCCGCAGATTGCTGCAGCTGGAGGTCATGCCGATGTTACAGCTTAGCAAAGCAACAGGGCTCGTGCCTCAAGTAGGTTGCGAGAGAGGGACTGAACATGTTGTGCCTGAGGGTACTGCATCCTAGGCCTCCGTAGAGCCTGTGCATAATGACATGATGATTTGCCTTTACATTATCCTGCAGCTCTCCCTCAGCCCGCCTGCTCAAATGTGTGTTGCATCCATGAACTCGGAGAATGCTGGGCTGAGGGATCCTGAGCCTCCAGGCTCGTAAGACAATGTCATTCATGATTGCATGCCATGGCGCACAGATGGATATGTTATGTTCCTGCGCGCCAGTCTGTCCGTCTGCGTGCACAAGCTGAGCGTGAGCAGCCTTGCCTTAATTGCCCGATTCGAATTTCACTCCGACCTTTGTTTTCCAAATAGTACACAGCTACTCCTCCTCTTCAGTTGTTTGCCTGCCTGCTTTTCAGCTGCAGGTGTCAAGTTGCTTTTCTCTGTTGGGTTTTGGGAGGCCGTTGTTGTTGCCAAAGGGGGGACTCACTTTTCTACTGCCGCGCTCTTTGCCTTAAGCACTGGCTTGTGGTTGGTAGGCCACCAGCTTTCGAGGGCTCAGGCTGTGCATGGTCAGAGCTTTTCAAGATGAGCACGGTGGAACCAACTGCTAGCAGCAAGTGCAATGACATGTGTGAGTGCGAAGCTGAAAGGAAGGCCAGATGAGCTGCGCTCCTCAACAAAGAGAGAATGCTGCAGCGTTTGCAGCGCTGTCTCACGTCAAACGAGCTGGTGTAGCTGATCCTTTCACTTCTGAAGCCACCGTGTGAAGCTTGCTGCCAACGCTGTCGGCCGACACTGTTGAACATAGTGCAATCTCGCACCAAAAGCTGAGGGAGTAGGGGCATCCGAAGCGTAAAAATGTCGTAGAGCTCTGAAGAATTCGAAGCGAGGTCTTTGAAGAGCAAGCCCCAGCCACCAGCACGACCACCAGGGCTTCCAAGACCTCCGCAGGAGCATACAAGATGCATTCATAGAAGTCAAAGAAGTAGTCATGGTGCATTCTGCTCTTCATGAATTATGTATGTCTCTAGTTCCGCTCGAGGCATCACCAATCTTTCATTTTGAGGAGCCCCCTCCAGCTGGCCATCTAGTTGCAAGAAGCAACTGGAACATGCCGGAGACGGAAGCGTCGTTGACAGGCACGCCGTGAAGCATTGCGCATGCAAATGATAAGTCAAGGTTCGCAAAACCAGCATGCAGGCTTCTCGGACCTTTCTCGGCAGCTGCCAGGGACGTTCGGCGCCTAATGCTGCTTGGAAAACACAGACAAGGTGACATAGCGCATGTGTTTCCCGAAGGATTGGGCCTTTCGGTTTGACTCTTCCGGAGCTTCCACCGCTGCCACAAGGCAATTTGAAGGCCACAGCAAGACTTTTTTGTCAGGGTATCTGACAATGTGTGCATGAGAGTTCTTGTGGCTTCCTCTAGTTCGGTCCAGGGTTTCAGTGACGGATATCCACGCTGTCGCATTCCGGAGCCATTAATCGGAGCGGAGATGTGTGCAGGTGTTGCATGCAGCTACTTGTAGGATAAAACACCTCAGAATAAGATGGCCAAGGCGCGGCTGGGAAGGAAATGAAGGAACATGGTGAGAAGTGCTTGCAGAAGCAACCTGGAACACAAAGGGTTTGCCAACCTTGTGTCGGCCTAACCTGGACTGTCATAAGACGCGTGGTGAGCATCTCAGGGAATTTGTAGGCAGGTGAAGGTATTTTCAGGCATAGCCAACTCACAAATCTTCAATTACTTACAACAACCACTCTACAACGGCTGCTGCTACGACTGCTACTGCTATACTTTTTGATATAGTACGGCTACCACAACGATGGCAAAGACTGTTCTACAACAATGAGAACGAAATTAATAACAGCAAAAACAACAATTGCAGCGACGGCGGCAGCAGAAGCCGCCACCACCACCACCGCCGCCACCGCCACCGCCACCGCGACCACCACCACCGCGACGACGACGACGACGACTACTACTGCTATTACTTCTGCCACTACTGCTACAATTACAACCAGAACTACAGTTACAATTACACCACTACTGCTCCTCCTAGCCCGACAATCATCCCATTAGTCCTACTCCAACTGCGCTGATCCTACTGCCCAGCCTTCTCTTCCTCTTTCTGCTGCTCAGGCTGGTACTGCTATAGGCTTCGACCCTGAGCTCTTCTTTAATACGAATTACCGACCTTTAAAGCCCGTTAAGCTTCAAGGAAAAAAAAGGCTCCCCCTTTTCAACTCATCCCCCTCAGCCGCTGTTAAGACACGTTACCTGTCACTGAGACGTTGAAAGCGCTGCATCCACTCATCGGACATGTTCTTGCCCCTACCCTTGAGAACTTTTCTGCTCATTAGTGTCCTCAAGGAGAAATAGCAGCCGCAGCAGCAGCAGCAGCAGCAATGTATATTAATGGCAACAAACTCTAAAGCCCCCCGCACAGCCGCACTAATCTGTGCTACAGTACAGGCGCGCACTCTCGCAAGCAACCTATAAAGGTAGAAAGCTGCACAAAGGGCTGGGATAGGGCCTGTGAAAAGTTTGTGGACAAGAAGACAAAGACCCAATGATAAGCTTTGCCAAACAAACCAGCAAGACTGGGAGAGAGAGAGAGAGAGAGCAAAAACGAAGGAGGGAGTTCGAAGCCTTATGGGGTTGTTGGTGTGAGTTTTGGTGTGCTGTTCTGGATGAATGTTTGTTGGTACCTGGGGCCTCGCTGGTCGGACCTGCAAGAACTCGGCACTGCCTTGGGCTTGGTGCAGCGCGCCGGTGCTGGCATGCAGCATAGAGGCGAAAACAAAGAAGCTAAGCTAAGAAGGAGAGCCAGATACAAAAGCAGGCGCAAAACGATGAACCAAAGGAGTGAGGAAAACGTCGGCAGACGAAAGACCAAGGGAAACAAGCAAGTTGGAGATTGGGATCTGCCTTCGTGAGACAGATGAGCGCGGAGTAGCTTTTTCAGACCAAAGTGGCATCATTTTCAAATGAGGTGCCAGGCAGAACTCTCGCTACGACTAGAGATGACTTGAGAGCTTTGAAGGAAAGACGCAAAGAATCGATCAAAAAGGTGAACAAACGAGGGAACAAGGAGAGAAACAACAGAAGAAGCAAGCCAGAAGTTTCTTGAGGTATGCTACACATTAAAGAACGTATCTTACACAGGGCCCGAAAAGGCACCATCATGTGGGACCTGCCCCCATCCTTCCTCAAAGTGATCTCACCTTTCTGAGGAGGTAGGATTCAGTCAATCTTCGCATACTCCAATTGAATGGATTGAATGGTCTCTGATCTTCAAAGTGTTCACATCCTTGTCATTGTAGGGTCAATGTTTTTGCCCCCCAATCCCCCGCAACTTTATCCAATCTTCTTCTCTCCTGTCCGAAGCTTGGCAAATCTCGCCAAACTAACAAGGGTCGTATGAATCCTCACATGCTTTTGTCCTCTCCACGCTTTGCAATCGGGGGGCCAGCGCTTCCTCCAACCGCCCGTGACTTTTGGTCATGTAGCGCTTAAGCGAAGTGTCTGATCTTCGTCCATGTTTGGCAGATGGGATGCGACCCCACAGACCGCTCGCTGCAATTTCAACCGAACAGAATGCTGCATCCACTTTTTCTCATTTGATCATTACATAATAGTAGAATTTCGCGCGGCCTCGCGCCTCCGTGGCCCGCGATCCACGGCCCGCGTCCCCCGTCCCGCGTCCCCCGTCCCGCGTCCCGCGGCCCGCGTAAAAAAGCCTGCTTAGGATACTGCCCTTCAGGCCCCTATAGGTCGCTAAGTTTCCGCAACTTCCAGAAATCCAGGTTTCAGCATGTTGTTAAGGTTCAGGGTTTTTAGGGTTTAGGGTGTTTAGGCTTTTGAGGGATTAGGCTTCCAGGGTTTGGGGGTGTTATAAAGCGCTTTGGGGCTTACGTAGGGGGTTTAGGGTTTTCCGGGTGAGGGCTTTAAGGGTTTGCGGTGCTTCGGGTTGTTAATTTACCTTTCTGGGGGTTATAGAGGTCATTAAGTTTTTTCATTTTTGGAATCTAGAGTTTTTGGGGTTTAGGGCTTTAGGCTTTAGGGTCTAGGATTTTAGTGGCTTTTAGGGTTTTAAGGTTTAAGGTTTTAAGAGTTTTTTGGGTCTAGGGTGTTTAGGGAGCACAGTCGGCGCTTTGAGAGAGGGTGTTTAGGGACGTTAGATTTTCAGGGTTTAGGGTTTTTAGGTGTTTCAGGGTTTAGGGTTTTTAGGGTTTGGGGTGTTTAGGGTTTTTAGGGCTTGCGTTTTTAGGGTTCAGGGTGTTATAAGCGTTTAGAGGGTTTTGAGTTTCAGGGCGAGGTTTTTTGGGGGTTTCAGGTGTTTAGGGTTTTTTAGAGTTTAGGGTGTTATAAAAGGGTCTATGGGGCTTGGGGTTTCAGGGTGAGGGGTTTTAAGGCTCTACGGTTGTTAGGGTTAGGCGTGTTTAAGGTTGTTTATGGTTTAAGGCTTCTATGGCTTTTCGGGTCTAGGGTTTCGGGCAATCAGAGAAAGTTTGATGGACGCTGCATGGCCGCTGGGTTTGCCTGAGAATGCTTTGCAGGTGCAGCTTCTATAGGGTTGGATGAGGGTGGGAAGGGAACCAGGGATGGAATGAGGGCAAACACAAAGCCATCTGCATGTACAGCTTCCTGTTATGTACATCTCTCGCCTCAAGCGGGCAAAGACTGAACCGTGTCGTGGAGATTCCAGAGTCCAAGGACAATCCAGGAATCCTTTTGAATCCAACAGTGACAAGCCAGCTTGACGATCGTGCGCGAACAACTTCTAGTACAGTAGTTTGGTTCAGGCAAGGACAAGCCAGCTTGAACCTCCGTGATTAGTCGAAAAAATTGTGCGTGGGATTGCACCACGAAGAGTGGAAAGGAGGCAGTCGAGCAGCATGGGGCAGAAGTGTGGGATGGATGCAGATGGATACGGCAAAAGCTGATGTACGAACGGAGAGAGCTGAGCAGGCTGATGGGGCTGGAATGAGAGGACCCGAACTGGGACGTACTTCCCTTGATGCCTGCCCGGCTTAGTGGACATGCTTGCAGAACTTGCTTTGCTTTTTGATCTGGTGGATGCAAGATTGAGCTTCATCTGCTGGGTGAACGAAAGGCAATTGCTGACGGTATGCCCATGCCGGCACCTCCGCCCAAGGGTGCTGCTGGGCCAAGGCAAGGTCAGTTCGTCGTCACTAGCCTCCAATTCGATGATGTACGTTTCAGGCCTCCCAAGACGCCACCACCGATGAACAAGATGTTTTTCGCAGCGGCCTGAAGCTGCAATCCATGAGCTGGCTGAGAACTGGTCTGCTGCAGGTGACTCCCAAAGGCGTCCAGATGGCAGTGCCGCCAGTCCCAGCGCTGCCGAGTGCCCAGCCAAGGATGGCTATTGCAGCGGGTGTGGGTAAGCTGACCTACATGCTGGCTAATGGTCTCTGTCTGTTGTAGTTACATTCTTCCAGAACGAATAGCTCATGGCGACCCACCTCCTGGCATCCCCTGACAGGGTCTGTTACTCCTGTTCTCCTTAGGGTGCAAAATTAATTTGTGATTTGTTGTTTTTGTTTTTGAGCTTTTTTTAAGGCTTCTCCAACAGTCACCGGGATCGTGGGGGTTGGGGTCGCGATCCTCGTCACTGTCGTCGCTTTTGGACCTTCGGATCCTCTTGGAGTAAAGTGTCAACAGTCTCGTGGGGGTTGGGGTCGCGATCCTAGTAACTGTCATCGCTTTTGGACCCTTAGATCCTCTTGAAATATCATCAACAGTTCGACAGTCACAGGGATCGTGCGGGTTGGGGTCGCGATCCTCGTGCGTAGTGTCAACAGTTACAGGGATCGTGGGGGTTGGGGTCAGGATCCTCGTAACAATCGTCGCTTTTGGACTCTCGGATCCTCTTGGAACGCCCATGCTCACAGGGATCGTGGGGGTTGGGTTCGCAATCCTGGCAACTGTGAACGCGTTCAGATCCTCGGATCCTCCATTGGAGTTTGAAAGGGGCTGGGTTTTTTTTTGACCGTGTGGGGCTGAGGGCTGAAGACAGGTCGTCGGCCCCAAGGCCGTGTGAGGTTTTTTTTTGACCGTGTGTGGGGCTGAGGGCTGCAGACAGGTCGTCGGCCCCAAGGCCCAAAAAGAGCCCAGGATCGGGCTCCGCAAGGTCCAGAAAGAGCCCAAGGGCCAGCAGACAAGGTCAAAAAGAGTCACGATCGAAGCATAGCGGGGGGTTGGGGGGGGGGCGCAGCCCCCCCTCTTGCAATATATGAACGACTACGAGAGTTTGGTGCTTCTTGTTTAGTTTTCGTCGCGTCTGCCGTGAATTGCACTTGCTTCCAGAAGCAGAGCAAGTTAGGTTGGAATTCCATTTTGGAACATGGGAAGTGCTGCAAATTACAGCATTTTCTGGTCTTGGAACGCCTGAAATGCTGTAAATAACAGCATTGGCTTGTCTTGGAATGCTTCAACTGCTGCAAACTAGCATTTGCCGGCTTGAGAGATTCTCCGGCCTTGCAAGTAACAGCATTTGAAAGGGACCGGGAACCTCTGGACCACGGGGCCGGAGGACCACAGGAACACGGGACCAGAGGACCACAGGACGAAGGGACCAGAGCCATAAAACAAAAAATGCACAGCAAACAAACAATCATAAAACAAAATGTACTTCCTCTCCTTAGTCGCAACTGGTTGCGCCGGAGGACACATCCGCCACTTCCAAAGTTGCCACCGGTAAGGCTTTCCCTTGCATCGAATGCGGTAAGTCGACGTGAGATGGTGGATCATGTTCTCGTAGGCAGACAGCTCAGCTCAGTTCTGTAAGGTCTGGCCCGGGCCCTAGACTTTCGCAGGGCAGCCTTTGGCATACAACTCGTACCAGACTTATGCGGCGCAGGAGGCGATTCAGCGCGAGGTTTGCCACCACCGCCACCACCACCGGCTCCCAGCTGAGAGCCGGAGTCGGGTAATGTATTGGCATTCCGCTTAGACCCAGCAGGTGCCGCCTCTTCGAGCTTTGGGCAAGAGTTCGGGTCCTGTCCCCAGACGGCAAAGAATTTAAAACAAAATGCATGTTGGAGTAAGGCATCTCATTGGCAGATGCTTTCCCGCAAGCACCTCCTACGCCACAGGCACGCTGAGAGAAGCATCCACAACCAAGCGATTCAATAGCTTTGCTCGAGGGAGAGCCATCAGCAAGAAGCGAACTGATTGGGGGAATGTTGTCCAGAGCTTATTCAGTCTTTGACGCTCGGCACGGCTCAGCTGCTCTCCCAGATGCAAGTGCTGTCTGAGGCCTGGTACCGTTGGCTCAGTGGCAGAGCCACCAGAGGCACGGCGCCGTGCGTGTACTGCGAGCTCGGCTGGAAGCATGTCCTCTCTAAGCAGGTCGTAGAGCCCCGGCCTCCCGAAGACGCGCAGCTCTGAGTGTGACGTCAATCGGTGTAAGCATCCTTGCAGCAGCAAGAGCATCAAGAGCTCGTGCAAGGTGGAGGTGCCTGGCCGATCAGCAAACCTGGATCGGACCTGAGCTGGCATAGCAGACATACTACTTGTCTGCTAGAAGTAGCTTGTGTGATGCGGTCTGTTGCAGGTACGGGATCCAGAGCACACAATGCCAGCTCTAAGCCCAGGGCAATTTGCGTGTGGTGTGGTCGTCGCATGGATGCTGCTTGCCCACAAGTACACGCTCTTGCCAAGCTTTGTCAGGCTCCACAAGATAGTCAAAGAGAGGCCAAGAGACTGCAATGCTGTTTCATAACAAAGGCGCGTGTAGGTTCACGTGCTAGGCCTCCTCTTCCCGGAGCCCCAACCGGCGGCGCAGACCACTGATTGAGTAGCTCACTCGCAAGCAGACCTTACGCAGAGGATGGTTTAGGGTTTATGGGGTTTAGGGTTTAGGGATCTGGCGGGAATAATTGAACCCCACCTTGGTGCTTTTCAGAGAGAGCTTCGGGATATCTTGCTTGCCCGGAGCCCAGGGTCTTAGCCCAACACACGCCACAAGGGCGTAACACTCTGTAGCCCAAAGATTAGTCCACTCTGCAAGCTTTAGCGGATGCTGACTTTCTGCTCAGCTTAGGTCAGCAAACGTCCCTGGCAGTGACGAAGTGGATCTGTCAGCAACCCGGACATTCTCTGCTTACGCCAACAGCTGTTGGATGAGACCGTTTGATTCAGTCAGGCCCAACATACCGTCAACCATGCCGAAGGCACAGGCTACGATGCCGCTCATAGCTCAGGATTCTGCAAACGACACTGGTAAAACAAGAAAAACGTTCACGAGGCTGTCTCTTCCAAGTGGCATGAAGGCCCCGCCGCAGGCAGACGCTCGGCACCTAAGTACACGCGAGATTTGAGTCGCTTGCCAGATCTCACATCTGTTTTCACTTTCTTCAGGTCTTGACCTTGCAGCGGTTTCCAGCGCCGGGGCCCCGAGCGCGTTATGCACGCGCTTCTGCTCGCACCTATGCCTTCCTAGATGCCGGTAGCCCTGACATGCACTGACAAGTGTCTTGCTTGAGGACAATGAGCGCGTCCCAATCCATAAATTTGCCACCGGCCTCGGCCTTAATCTTGGCTGTCTTCTGTGTGGCTTGCCGAAGGGTTTCCAAACGGTATAAAGACTGTGAGATTTGGAGGCTTCGGACACCTCTCCACTTCGTTTCGCCGGAAGTTTAAGGCAATTTGTAAAAAAACATGCAAAGCCTCAACTCACTTCTGCATCAGCCCTGCACCCGATGCTGCGTGACAGGTTGGACGTTCCGAAGCAAGCTCCGCTAGATGTGCCCTCCTCCGTCCTTTTGAGGGCCTCCGACCTACTACCATGCTGAAGAGTTTCGCTCAGAATTTCCAATGTTGGGCTCCACACTGACCGAACAGAGAGAGCTCAGCAAACAAGAGTACAATGAGTCAAAGGCAACAAGTTCGATCACAGCTCGGAATTGGCTTACACACATGAGGTGCCGCAAGTGCAGAAGCATCCGAGCAGCAGATTGCTCAGTGCCTCTGGGGACCGCCTGCGCCTCCTGTCGCAGCTGCATGCGTCAACAGGTTCGCCTGTTCCACCACCACCTCCACCCTTGGTTCCACCACCAACCGGGCCAAAGCGTCAAGGGCACTTTCCTAAGCGTCACTGTTTGACATCTCCGGGCTTGCCTCAAGAGACCAGTGGTGCTTGCCATGAACGCTTAGGGCTGACATGGTGCCCATTCCACCAGAGGCAGGTGAACCCTTAGTGGCAGCACTTGGCTGAGTTCTTCAGTTACGCAAACTTGAGAGTGGAAGGCGTTGAGTCAATGTGTATGTTTACAATGCATTGCTCAAGGTTCGAAAATTAAATAAAGTTCGACCGGGCCAAGTTTCTACGAGCTCGCTTGGAGCCCAGTGGCTGAATTCCAATTTCCTTTTCATCGCCAACTCTTGGGGGCCAGGCGGACGCCGAAGCCGCCGCCAAAGATGCCTGGCAAAGCCATGTTGCCGACCCCGCCTGCAGGCCGACACGCCAATTCATGGCAGTTAGGCTTGGCGGTAGATCTGTTGCGTCCAGGCCCGCCGCCAGCTCATGCGATTGTGTTGGCAAAGGGAAGGCCGCAGGACTGTCTGTCGAGTCGGCGCGACAAGATATGAGAATGAGTACCGAGTGCCCAAACCTGACACATGCACACGCACCCGCAGGATTTCGCTAGTGGAAACGTGGACTTGCAGGCCAAGCTGCATCGGAGAATCAGAGTCTTTATGAAAGGTCATCCTACAAGCTGCTCTGTTTCTTAATCATTGAGGCAGTGGTGGCAAAGGCAAAGCCTCCAGCACCATTGGCCTCAATCTCAGTCCGGGTAGAAAATTTTGATTAGGCAGGCTGCTGCTGCTGCTGCTGCTGCTGGGCAGATCTTGGCAGGTGCACCCCCCGTCGGAGCCGCTCCCTTCCTTCGTTTACAGGGCGCCCCCGCAGGCAGCTAGACCCAACATGAACTAGCAATTGTCATAAAGTCGGACACACCGTGCGAGGGCGAGGCGAAGCCAAGCTTCAGCTGTGACGCATGCATGGTCCTCTGCTTGAATGATTCCGGAGGCGCTGCAATCGATTGTTGATGCCAGGGGCAAGTCACCAAAGGTGGGACAGTCGCAATGCTAGTTCATTCCATTTGCTTGTCTGAAAGCCAGGCCTCTGCTTTGGAGCCACTGCCGCCAAAGGCAGAAACTGCACAAACGTTGTCTTAGCGCGCGCCTTATAATAATGGCTGCAGAGAGAACGCATGAGACGTGGCAGGCGCCCCCTGCAAGCGACACCTTGGCCTTTGCTGCGCTGACCTCGGCGCTTCCTCTTGACCTCCCCCGCTAAGCACCACCCTCCCGCCCCCCAACCACCCCCCCTGGTGTGCCACGTTGTCTTTGATCTCGTGAGATCGTCCTAAGGCCTTGCCAAATGTGGCGAAGGAATATGTCCCCCCTGAGCCGGGCCCAAAGCCAGTGCCGGAGGTTGTGGTGAAGGCCGTGGTGAGAGCTGAGGGACTGGACTGACAGCACTGGTGAGCTGTGATGTGGCAGGTCAGCGTTTGGATCGTGTATGTGTTCGTGTTGGATGCCCGTCTTTGGCAGCTGTGTTGCCTCAGCACTTTGCTGCAGAAGAACGCCTTGGCTTTGAGGTTCTGGATCTTTTTACACAGCGTTGGCATCATCGCGTTCTACGGAGTGTACATGTCTAACAGACATGTGCTGACCTTACTTGGAACGTCCACTTAGCGTTGGGCATTGGAGCCAGTCCATCTTGCATTCCGTTGGCTGCAGATTTGGGCCACATACGCGGCCACGTTCTGTGGCTGTTTGCTCAATTTTGGGATCTTGGAGAGCCGGACGCTAAGGAAGAATCTTGCATGTGTAGTAGCCTCTTCAAGAGCAGCGGCATTGTCCCATAAGGCATGAAGTGCGTCATCCTGGGTTGCGTGGAGCTAGTGAAGCATGAGACGGCGCGCTGCGATAGAAGACTACAGTGTAATCAACACCTAGCTGGTTCGAACCGTGTTTGGACCCTCGCTGGCGAGGTGAAGAGACAAGCCGAGCTTGATGCAAGAAAAACTCGCATGGCCGGAACCTTGCATAAGGCCTATGGGGCTGGGATGGGCTGGGTACCGCCTTTTGCAGCTGCAAGGCATTAAAAGAGCAGCGCCAGCTCGAGCGCCGTGCGAGATTACAGGCTTTCAGACTCTGGCACATGATGCAGATAAGGTTCAGCTTGCTGTTTTGATCTGCCATATTGTCAGCTGCCAGGAAATTCAGAGCATGCATGCGCCACCTCCCTTGATGGGCTGATGCCACAAGCAGGAGGACCATGCTGACCATCCAAGCAGGTCTTGCAATAGAATTTGTGCAGTGGACGGAGCTTGCTGGCTTGAAGGCGTCATCCGAACACAACGAACTTTCGTCAGCTACACAACTACATCAAATACTAAGACCAATGCAACTCAACACCTGACAAGCATGCATGTTTCCCCTTGGCATTGGATGCATTCAGACTTGCCATGCGCAGCTGCTCACAGTGGCATTCACAGCTTTGGGCAGATTCCCATGCAGCGCGCAAGGCCAGCCAATGTTTTGCGCACCTGGAAGCCTGGTAGTGCCGCTGGAGATCATGCAGGGCAGGCGCAACCGAATCTCTGTCAGCGGAGCGCCCGTTCGTGGCAGACCTCGCAAATCGCCGGACTTTTGGGTACGTCCATATCAGCAGCATGTCGGCATCACAAAGCGAAAAGGACGAAGTCTCGCGGCTGCCTGGTGAGGAGCAATGCATCAAGCCTAGCTTCTCAGAGGGAAGAATTGGAATCCCGCCTATCGCGACTTCGGGAAGAGCTGGGCCAGAGACGCTTGCAAGCCTACGTAATCCCCACAGACGATGCTCACATGTCAGAAGTTCCACCTGATTGCTTTGCTCGTCGAAGATTTTTGACGGGCTTCACAGGCTCTGCCGGAACAGCACTTGTGACACGACATGATGCAATGCTCTGGACAGATGGAAGATACTTCCTGCAGGCTAAGATGGAGCTCAGTAGCTCTTGGACTTTGATGAAGGCAGGGCTAAAAGGCACTCCTGACCTGGGCGACTGGCTATCTCAGAACCTGCAGAGCGGAGATGCCGTGGGTATTGATCCAAGCGTGCATGCTGCGATGCCCGCGCTAGAGTTGCAAGGAAAGCTCAGGAAAGTCGGAATTGAACTGCGAAGCCTGCAGCCGAATCTTGTGGATCAAATTTGGCAGTCTTGTGGAGTCGAACCGACAGAACCAGTCAGGCTGCATCCTGTCAAGTTGGCCGGCATCGGCACGCCCGAAAAGCTGCGGCAGGTCCGACGAAAGATGGTGGACAATAAAGCTGACGCATTGCTCGTGACAGCTTTGGACGAAGTAGCGCCCCTGGGCCAAGTCTGGGGACAGATGAACATGCAGGCTTGTTCAAAGTTGGCTAGGTAGGATTTCAGCAATCCTAAGCCATCATCGCCATGGCGCATCTGCCTCAGAAGGATAAAGGATGTAATCAATGTAAGGATCAAGACTTGGCCAGGTCACATCCTGAATCAACAGAGCGCAGACACCTCAATATCAGAAGAGCAGAGATGGTTGCCGGGAGAGGTTGAGAAGTCAGAAGCCGTGGGAAGGGGAGGGGCTGGACTCTGGAAGGCAGGAGGGGCATCTTTCCTGGGCGGGCCGCTCGAAGAAAGGCACGCAAACTTCTGGAGGGTCAGGGTCGCTCTGGCAAATGCAGCTCCAGACGCTGAAGCCCTGGGCTTATCACTTTTATTGTAGCAGCACATCGAAGCACGTTACTGGAGCTCGCTGATCTCTCCCCTCTCTCTCTCTCTCTCTCTCTCTCTCTCCGTCTTTGTTTCTCACCTTGCTTCCCAGGTATTTGTTCAACATCCGCGGGGGTGATGTCCAGCACACTCCCGCTGCTTGGACTGGTTTTGCCAGTCTCACCCTCATTGAGTCTTTATTTACCTCCTGATAGAAAAGTCTGCAACATCACAACTTGTCCAAGCATGGCCTTGCACAGGTGGTTCTAGCCTTTGCCCTTGTGGATATGAGTGGGGCTGCCATTTTCCTGGATGAAGGCAAGCTGACCAGCGAGGCTGGCAACCCCATGCCGCCTGATCCCTGTCGGAGACATGGCCAACGAACCGTTGTCGCAGGTGCGAGAATACTTGCAAGACTGCAACGTCAGCATTTATCCTTATGCTTCGTTTGATCAAGCTGTCGCTGAACGGGCTCAGTCTGGCCAGCGAGATCCTCGGCGGATATCTTTGGTACAGCAACGCGAGCTACTTGTAGCGTCTTGAAATGTCAGTTGCACGTGCCCAGAGCTGGCTGTCACTGGCATAGATGTGCTTCTGGAAGCTGCTTGTGCTTAGGTGTGGATGGATACAAAGCGAGCCTAAGCTGTCAATATGCACAAGAGCTGCCAGAGCTGACGAGCGCTGCTGGTTGACCAGGCTGTAACTACTCACTTTACCTGGCAAGTGGCAGCAACGGGCCTGCGGTGCCTTGGCACCTGCTCTTGGGTCGACCGTGCGAGAGCTTGCCAGGGCTCTCACGTGGCGCAGGTGGCCAAGCGATCTCCTGTCGCGGAACTTCAAGTGGGTGCCTGAGCGGGTACGGCAGCCAAAGCGTGCCAAATCCAGCTTGTCAGCGTCATGCTTCGAAGGCTATCAAGAACGAAGCTGAAATAAAGGGCATGATGGAGGCACATCGTCGCGATGGAGTCGCACTGTGTGCTGCCTTTGCGCAACTGGAGCGCATGGTGAACAGTAGCGGCCCAGTGCAGCTTTCCTGACGTGAGTCGGAGTTTCTCTTTGCCTTGGTGGTAGACTCGTAGACATGTCCTCTGCCTGAAAGTAGGCTTAGTCAGCGTGTTCATCTGCTCTTGTGTTTTTCATAAAGTCGGGTCGAAGCTGTACCGTACCCGGCCTCCTGCTTCCCGCTGCAATGCTCCGAAGATAGGAAGCAGGCTGGTCAGCAAGCGATGCATGTGAGAAATTAGCAGTTTGGTGGGGGAAGGTCTGTAGGGGGGGGTGGCCAGATTGGAATTTGCAATATTTTGCATGCGACAGGTGTCCTCCTGCCAGCATCCCATTCCCCAACACCCTTCGGGCACAGGTCTGTTTTCAAGCGTGCTCCGCTTGCTTTCAGGTTTGCATGTCAAGTGGCAGGGCTTTCTCAGGTGGTCATATTCCAGGAAATTGCTAAATCCTAGCCCTGCCGTAGTTACTGGCAGCTGCTTCGTTGGTGGGCAGCAGCACAGCCGTATTAATGCATTGATGATGCTTTTGAGGTTATGATGCTTCCAAAACCTCACTCATGCCACCGAGAGTCATGATTAGTCTGGTGCTAGCGAGAACTCATCACATGCCTGGAAAGATTAAGATGGGTTCAGGAGCCACTTCTGATCACACCTTTGTTTTGTTCAGCACTCTCATTGCATTTGATGCTTCCAGATAAGAGGCAGCAGGTTGTGGGGAACGGCTGATGTCAAATTGGGGATGCGCCATTTGGGTTTGGCATCTGGCCGCTGATGTTTTGCTAAGGACTGAGATTGATGTGGATGGAGCTGTGACAGCTGCCCGGGCGACGCAAGCGGGTGCCGCCCTTGGTGACAAACTCAAGCGACCCTAGAGTCACCAGAGCTTGCCATCTGTTCTTACCAAATCTGTGGTACAATGCTAGGCTACCTGGACAGATCATTTGAGACAATCGCTGGGTATGGAGCCAATGCAGCAATCATCCACTACGTTGCGCAGGCCGCAGGATGTGTCTTTGTCGTGTGTCGTCTTCGCGAGTGTCAAAACCTGAAATCGCTTTGAGCGGTTTGAGCGCTGCAGGCAGAATCTGCGGCGATGGTTGGCCGGAGGCTTAAAAAAGGGAGGGAGGCTCACAATGGTGTTTGGGATCGTTTTTTTCCAAGAGTCTCACCACTCGAGGAACGGATTCCATTCTGCTACTCGACTCGGGGGCACAGTATCAAGATGGGACCACTGATGTGACTCGAATCTGAGTTGCAGATTGGAGGTTCCTTGAGAGATGCCCAGCTACACGTCACAGCTGGCCTTGCTGCTGAAGCCGAGGAACTTTGAAATTTGGCAAGCCAACGCATGAAGAGCGCAAGCTGGTTGCAGTAGGAGGTTGTCTTCTTCCCGGAGATTTGCAATCTAGCTCCCGCTCTGTTAGGCAGTGTTCGGCATTGGCTGTAAGGTCTCAATCTGGAACAAATTTCAATTGTCAGTGTCTACAGTGCAGGATGCCAAGAGAAACAGAGTTCCAAACGATGTGAGCACTCAACCAGACAGCTTGCTGTTTAATGTGCTGCCTCTTCGTGAGCAGAGTGAGGTCAGTTATTCACCAGAGTTCTCAAGGCTCACATTGGCCAGGCTCTGAGTACCGCATCCTTTTGAATGGTTGCACAGCCTGCCTCGAGAAGTCCCACAAACAAATCAAGCTGGCGCAGAAGCTCAGAGCCCTCAGCTGCTTCCCACCTCAGCCGTGCCCCAACAGTAAAATTGCACCGGCACGCTTGCAGTGCTACTTGTGCAAGGGGCCCATCGAGGTCAATGTGAACTAGAGACGCTCAACAATGTAGGTAAGCATGTTCCCAATATTTGAGCCAACTGGCTGGATGATGTACAGAGCAAATCAGTGAGCTTTGGCAGTAGCTTTGGAGATGCTGTCTTCTCAGTGCGGGTGCGCACACATCTGATACACTTGAGTTCAAGGTCTTGCAACAGCAACGTTCCCCGATGATGTCCCATGCTTCATGTTGGACTCATTCGTATCGGCCCTGGATGAACCACAGTTGACAAGCAATTCAGAGAGCCTGGGCCTGACGCTTGCGCTGAGGCTCGAAAGCCCTTGTGGGAGGCTGACTGGCACAAGCTCAGCTTGATATGCTTTATTATGGTTTCTGTCAGCCTGCCAAGGTGGCTGCTGACTACCGCCATGGGACTGGGCACGGTGTAGGGGCTGCCCTGCACGTTCACGAAATTCCGCCATATATTGGTCAGCGATTCGACGCTACTCTTGCTTTGGACTATGGGATGCTACGGGGTTCTTCTCAGAGAATAATACATTTGGAAGTTCTTGCTCCTGCGCTTATTCAGGAAAACCGCGATCCGTTGCAGGCAGGCCTGTTTGTCACTTGTCACCTACTGGCCGCTTTTTTCAAGAATTTACCTGCCAGCGTGGGGCCGCCTCGGCGAGGAAAGGTCTTGCAGGAACCAACGCAGACCATTCAAGCAGCTGGAGGACAGGTGGTGCAAGCAAACAGACTCATCCAGGTAAGGAGGCGGTGGCGTAGGGGCCAAGCCAATGCCTACCCCAAGCCCCTACTGTACTTGACCCATCTCCAGCCCAAACCTAAAACCCGGCTCGTTAAACAGAAAGACTGCCGGAACATATATAGAGACCGATCGACCTCAGTCGCTTGGAGTAGGCAACGCTGTCATTGGGTCAAAAATGCCCCTCGAAGCCACTGGCGCATCCCTTTCAAAGAGATGTTAAGTAGAATCTGAAGTGATGAAAGAAATTCGGTGTCAGGCGGGGATGATTGCCGCTTGAAGTTATTCATTGCTTTCATGACCTTCATGTGTGCGGCCAACATGCTGACAACAGTCTGAGGTTAGCAACGAGCCTGGCCTTTATTTTGAAGGACGCTTTGGAATCCGCATCGAAAACCTCATGCTTGTGGTTGAGAAGGCAAGTTGCACCACGACAGGCGGGTTCCAGCATAGAAGTTCCAGCATAGAAGTGCCTGCAAAAGGCCGCCGACGCAGATGGCAGACGCTACTTGGGCTTGCGCCCGCTCACGCTGGTACCCATTCAGATCCTCGGATGGCAACAATCCTGACCTTTTCCGGATCCAGGTGGCTTCTTCTAGTCTTGAAAAGTTTTAAATCAACCAAAAGGCTCAAAGTCAGAGTGCGAAGTAAGCTTGCCTGCAATGTCTTGACTAGCTTGTCCATGCGTGTCCTGAACGACTTCACAATATTAGTGTAGTAGGCCCTGCCGAATGATGCCGAAAGGGATGGACTGCCAAGTAGAAGGCTATCCGGTTCATCTGGGCATGCAAAGTTGAGCAGCTTGCCAATAGAGTGCGCGACCGTTTCAGTTTGTAGCATGATGGCTTGCCCGTTTTCTGGGGAGGGGTTGGAATAGATACTGACTCATACTGATGCCGACTCGATGTTTTGATAAGGCCAAACAGCCTCAAGCAAAACGCCCGCACGAGAGTGACCGCCAGGGAAGTGCAACCCCCATAGGGACTTTTTGAGAACGGATTCAAAGCCTAGGCCAGATACTTTACACAGCCGTGAAGCGTTGCAGAATGTTGCAGGTGATTTGGACGTGGAGGGTCTAGCCCATGCCAATGCTATTGCCTTTAATCACGTGAGGCTACATCCCCATTTTACAGAAGGGCTCCGGGTTGAGGAAGACAATGGGTGTTTGGACCAGAAGATTGCGTGCGGGGGCTTTGCGGCATGACACACACTTTGTGCAAAAGGTCGAAAGCGCTCAAAGCTGAACTTGTTTTCAGTGTTGAAGGGCCCATCTGATCTGAATACTTCATGCAAACCGTTATGTTGCATCCTGCTAGCCTCAGCAGGATCCGGCAAGATTCCAAGCGTTTGGAAGCTTTCAAGGGCAAGGCATTGCCCCAATCCCAAAGCCCTGCCAAAGCCAGCGCAGCCCAGCCCGAAGTCCAAAGACTTGTCAAAAGGATTCAAAAGGAGCAGGAACCGGCAGAACCTAACGGACAACCCGGGAACCTAACAAGGTTTGTTAGCCCGTGCAACGGCGAAATTAAAGAAGCAAGCACAAAGCCAGTCGAGGGCTGGTTACACCTGCAAAACAGGGAGGCAAAGCTTTCAGCGAATATGACTGTATCGTGTCCACATCCTCGAGCCGCCAGCAGGTAGACCTAGGTAGACAGGTACTCTGTCAGCTTGCCAGCCGGCACAAGAAGAGGGAGGTAGAAATTTAGGGAAAGGGATCAAGCAAATCGAGAACACCATGGCACAAGCGTTGCATGCTGTCCCGCAGAACCAAGGAGAGACCTCATAGACCCATCATTGCTGTCAAACGCAGAGCTTGCCTACCTAAACGCACCTTGTCAAGTTGGCATGAAAACTCACTTTTTTCATGGCAGGAAGCAAATCTGAAGATCAGCGTATCTAGTGTGCTCGCCGCAGGCTTACCACAGGCGGGTCGCGGAGGAACTTTCTCCGATCATGCTGGAACATGGGAACACAGAAGTCACCCGTCAGCATTGGCTGGCAGAGTCAGTTCCTGTCTCTTGCAAGCAAAGACTAGTCATCCGGGCTGATTTCGAGCCTTGCAGTACCTGGATAAAAGATTCTTGGTGAGACTCGCGTGTGAGAAACAGGCCCTCGCTTATCTTCATCGTGAGACAGCTGAAATTCGGCGGTCTGATGGCGCTGCATCCTGGGATGAAGAACAGGCAGCGGAAGCAGCAGGTCCCGTGCCCACAGAATTGGTGGGTCGAACAAACCCGAATGCCTCGACCGCCAGTTCTTTGGAAGAAAAAAGTGTAGTGCGACAGGAGCACTTGGAGCGGCTTTTGTTGTTTCTGTTGGTTGTCTTGGAGTGGTTCTTCTCAAGCTGTTGAGTCTGTTTTGCATCTCTAGGGTGTGCCTGTCTGCGGGCAGCGCGATTTTCGACTTCAAAGCGACTCTGCTACAGCGCCAGGAAAGCGGAAAGCGGCACAGTCATCTTGTGAGCTCGTCAAGCTGTCCATCAGCTCCAGTAGCAGTAGCTGGAAGGGCGGGCGATGTGATTAATTCCCATGCCAAGCTTACAAATCCAGCCACCTGTTACGCTCCTAAACCTGAGCTGTTGCCCATGCCACTGCCGCAAGAAAGTCTCAAAAATTGTTGAAATGAATCCCATGGCCATTATATGCTTGGTCCTTCCCTCGGATCGCTCAAGCATGCAGCAAGCCATGCAAGACGCGACCGTTATTCTCTAGTTTACGTGGCATATGTCCAAAGGTATTTCAATACCTCCTGCGCGTATTGAAGATATTCAGTAGAACCAGCCCTGCTTCAGGAAATGGACACAATGTAGACGTAAACAGTGCACTTAGCAGCCTCCCTGATGCATCTTTGGACGTATTCCTGTAGCAAGTCTCACGCAAGATCCGCACATCAGACGACAGTGCTCATCACCAGGTATTGTCAAAGTCACTCTGCCAAATGTCTGATGCGCGAGTTGCACTGATCACGAAGAGGGTTGCTTTGAACCTCTTCATTATGATGTTCCTAACCTATGCTTGGAAGGTCCAGTGACGGGTATGTGTCATGTCAGCATGAGGGCAGTGGATGCGAATTTTATGTAGCAAGCTGTTTTCCATCTTCTGCGGCACATGTGCCCACATTCCGAGCCTGACTAAAATTTCAAGCAAGGCAGGTTTCACTAATCTTTTCAAGCATGAATGTCTGACAAAGAGCCGCGCCTGTGTTTATAAAAGCCGCCGGTGTCCAGCCCGAAGCACACAAAGTCTTGGCAAACCTAGTAGGTGGAGGATGCGCTCCAGTGCTCGCTGGGCAACAGGCAACATGTGTGGTCCAAGCTTTCCTGTCCGGACACCTGCCTAGTCATGGCAGTCAAACTTTGGATGGTGGTGGCCAGGGCCATGGAAGGTCAAAAGCGCTGCCTCGTAGATGCTAGCTTCACCGGTTGACGCATCGGAAGTGCTGCTAGAATTTCTAGCGCCACATGCATGTCGTCCAGAGTGAGATGGCAAGTCGGATGAGGCCGGCACCGCAATTGTGATCCATGCAGGCAACATGATCACGGCTGCGGGCTTAGTTTCACAGCTTCACGATTACTCACTGAGCACTAATCAGAACGAAGCACGCAGCGCACTTAGTTTGCTCCCTGAAGGCAGAGAAGCACGCAGCTATGGAAGAAGCAGAGGGATTCCATGAAGACGTGACGGGAGTGACTTTCCAGGCACCCAGTACTACCAGACTGCAATCCATTCTCCCAAAGAGTGCAAAGGTAATCTGTTATGGGCAATATTCGCTCGGTGACCGCATATCACGAAAGCTAGCTCCTTGG
>CAJNIZ010042335.1:552-15174 GCA_905231905.1 Symbiodinium pilosum | reverse complement strand
ACTAACGTGCAATGTTCCAAACAGCTTTAGAGTGTTTTTCGGGCAATCAGAGAGGACGGCATGACAGTGTTGCAAACTTTGGCAAGCGAAGCGCTGTAGTCTAGCTTTCGTGCGCGCTGCTCTCAAGTGATATCATATGACTCTTACGCGACACTACAACCCGGCAGCACACTCATTAGCAGCGTAGCAATTCGGTCGGTTGCTAGTGCTGCTTGACTTTTGCTCAGTGCTGGCCCATGGGATATCACACGTTGCAGAGCTATGTCGGGAGGTTCGAGCGTGGCCATACTGCAAGGCAGCTTCTAGCGTCCCAAAAAATTGCATCGACCTAAGCAACATCCCACATGTCAGAACACACTTGGAAACTCAAAATAGAGCCCATGTCATCAAGCAAGGGGCAGCAGATATACGCCGCCAAGAACTAGATACATTCTTCAATGATGGGATGTTCCGCAGAATCCATCATCGAACCACATGTGGTCCTGCAGCCTGAAGGCTAGGCACCATGCCGCGACACTGGGCTTGGAACAAGGCTAAGGGTCTCTGTGGTAGAAATGATCAACACAAACAGACCATGCGGAGAGATCCGTCAAATTGGATCATTCCAAACCAGCTGACGATCTCATTTTGCAGTGACCTGTACTATAGCCTACGGTATGGACTGGAACTGTAGTCCCTTTACAAGCAGTAACTTGCGATGGGGTCAATGCAGAAGATGCTTTTCTCGATGGCTGGATGGACAGCATGGACGGTATAAAACAACTGTGAGTGACACTTCGACGCCCACTTTCTCGACAGGATCAAACTCAACGGTGCATGCGAAGCATCAAGTGCGCGCACGGGTGTGCAGTGTGCAACCCTGCAATTTTCAAACAACAATATCATGTCTGCTACAGCACAAGGAGCTTCTTTTCTCCTTGCATGTGTTGTAGGGAAGTCGGGCAGTGGGGCCAGTGGGGCGGGGCTGTCATCAAGGCAGTGCTTGCTCATGTAGCACGCGGATGGTGAACCATCAGAAGGCAATTCTAACATCCATGGCAGCGGAAGTTGGAACACCGCGAGGTCTTCGTAGAAGTCGTGTTTGGATCCTTGCTAGCACTGTGGGGTGGCATCGGTGATTTCAAGCCCGGGCCCCATACATGTCTTTGTATCGCATGATGCTAAGCCTGCCAGCATGATAGCCATAACTAGTTGCTAGGCCAATTCGAGCGAGTGATTCCAAGAAGCCCCGCTGGGAGTGGGGCACCTGCGTGTTTGTAACACCGTGCATTGCACAGATGCATGACATCTGACCCCTACTGTGTCCAACATTCTCAGTCTCAGGTCCTTACATGCGCGGCCAGACTTCCACAGCTACCGAACACGGGCCAAGTTCATGAGGCCATACATCGCATGGGAGATGTTTGTCAAAGAAATTACTGAATAATATGAATGAAAGTTGCAGCCGCATTGGAGGTCACTTCTGACCAGCATTGAGTCGCCACCGTGAAGTCTTGACACTACCAGCGAACGAGCATAGAAAAGACCTTAGCGCTTCAGAAGCGTCATGCGCAGCTCAAGCCTAGTTGAAATGGTGTATGTCGTGAGAATGTTTTTGCCCTTGTCTCAGCGTTGCTTCTGCAGATCACGCTAGGCTGCTGTCACTTCAGCCATGGGGTGCCTTCGGGTATGTGCTGTTCTAGTTCCACTGTTAGCCGTACTAGGGCCCATTGGGTTGACCCTTGGCTGATTTCAGTCGCTTCCGGCAAGAGAGCAACAGCAGATCCAGCACGTTGAAAAGCTGTAAGCACTCAATAGCTTCAAAATTCCGGCCTTTCAGGAGCGCAGTTCTCGACGGCAAGTTTTGGGATGCCTTAGCTACATGGGACGTGTCTGACATACCGGATCTGTCGGGGAAGGTGGCAATTGTCACCGGACCTACTGCATCTAGGCCTTTGTTCTATGACCACCTGCTCTTCTCATGAAGCGAGCATCATGCCAAAACCGCAAAGGTAAACGGCATCGGTTTCGAGTCCGCGGTTGAGATGGCAAAGAAGGGTGCGCAGGCGCAGAAATCCTGGTCCTTGATTCCAGAATTATTCCACGATCTTTGCTTGCAATTTGCGCCTGTTGGCAAGGTCATTCTGGCCGGACGAAGCGACAGCAAGGGCCAGGAAGCCCTGAGACTTTGCTTCAGAGGGTGCCCAATGCCAAGGCAAGCCAGACGTACGTTTTCATGGAAACACCTGTTCGAGTGAAGAAGTGCTCTCAATATCTGTTCTGAATACTTGAGACGTTTTCTTTGAATTTGACAGAAACCAGGCCGAGTTCATGAAGCTGGACTTGGGCAGCCTCAAGCAGGTGAAGGAGTTCGCCACAAACTTCAAGGCAAAGCAATTGCCCTTGCAGCTTGACCAGAGCACAGTCCGGCCTCACCAGACATAGGCTGGCGGCTAGTATCAGCCATTGCCGGTCCTGGGGTGAGTAATATTGGAGCTGGTAAAGAGTATGGGGGCTGCAGCAGTAGAACGGCTTCCTGACCGCTCTGCGCGATTTCTTTCTGAGCTGTCTTCTCAGCTGCAGGCCCTTTTAGGATTTGTTCCGTCGTTCAGGCTGCACGATGGATCGGATTCGGCTGCCATGTAGCATTTGGAAAGGTGTATATTACCGATGGTGAAGGTTCCTTTCACACAGCCAGCCAGCACTGACCTCTCCACGAGGGTCCATATGTCTGAGTGGCTATTGCTGAGCCAGGTGGGGGACAGAGGCACCAATAGGATGGGATCTGGGACAGAGGTATCATCCACATCCCTCCAAATCGTTGAGTGTCTTCCCGACCCCTCTTTCTCATCGGCACTTCAACAGAATCAGAAGCATCAGAAACATGAATCAGCCAAGACACATTCTCATGAACAGCGCCGGGGTGATGGCCAACCCTTTTGGCCTGACAGTCGACAAGCTGGAGAGTCAGTTCGCTACAAATCATTTGGGCCACTTCCTGCTTACAAAGCTCTTGCTGCCAGAGCTGGAGGCGGCCTAAAACCTCACATGCTTGGAAAGCATGTCCTGAAGATCTTTTTGAAGATTGTTGGTCCTTTTTCTAGGCATCAGCGCCTGCACGAGTTGTGACCGTCACATCGGCAGCAGCTTTCATACCAGAAATGTTGGCCCAATTTGAGAGGCTACTTTGCTGAACTAGCTCAAACTTCGGCTCCTGACAAGCCATAGCGGTTTCAGGCAATTGCCAATGAAGCTTTGTGACTTCATGATCATGCAGCCTGAAAATACGGCATATTTTGAAGCTCACGAATTGAGGTTTGGACTGGCGAACGCAGCCCCTGCCGTGGATTTTGACAAATTGGGGCAGGACTACGAAGCTGCTTGTTTGAGATTCTTTTCATCCCAAAGAAGGCCCAATTAAGTAGAATCTCATCGTGCTGCCTTACTGCCAAGGCTGACTACAGCCCGTTCAAGGCATACGGTCGATCCAAGCTTGCAAACGTTCTGTTCACTCGTGCACTGGATCGGCGGCTGTCGGGCAAGAAGATTTATGCGAACACCTGCCATCCTGGCGGCATCAAGACGAACCTGGGAAGACATGCAACCTGAGCTGAAGAGTTGCCTAAACACCGTATGATTCAGACTTGATGATTCAAGATTGTTCGAGCATCTGGCCTGCACACTCAGAGAAGCTCAAAATCCAAGGTCCAGAAATCTACAGAGGACAGCATCGGCCAAGATTTGACGCCTGTTTGACATGTTTGGCTGCAGTGTTCACCAATTATGAGAGCACGCCGCAGCCAATGTTGCAGGGATCCTCTGGGGAGGTTGACTGGCCTGGCAAGTCTGACCATAGCCTAGGTATGTCCTCGTAGATTATTTGCAGCAGCTTGTCATGCTGACACCTCCTCGTGGAATCTTGGCAAACAGCCGTTTGCCGTTGCGACACATGCCATTGTCACGTAGAGCACATGATGTCGTGTACATTGTTCGAAATCGGCCAGCACTGCAGGTGCCATAACGCAACTCTACCTTGCGACGTCTCCAGACATCGAAGATAAAGGTATCCGTGGACAGCTGGGGACCAATCTGGGAGTGTCATCCAGCTGTCTCATGCTTTGTCATCTTAGCCACAGCCGTTGAGGTACTACCGTCCACAGGCACTGCGCAGAGATCCTCCAAGTTTTTCCACGGAGGAGCTAGAAGAGAGACTGTGGTCCATCTCCGAGAAGTTAGTAGCCGAGTATGTATAGATTGTTGCGTTGTACATTGGACGGCTTGGTTGGAGACGTCCATTTGCCTGCAGAATTCTGTAAGAACTCGAGCAGGTTAATTCACGTGATGCACGCTACCCCAGCCACGCACATTTCACAAGCTCAGTTTTCGCGAAGAACAGCTGCAGCTACTTGGAGAGATCCTTCTTCTGTCATTTGCTTGGCCTATTGTTTGGATCTCACCGTCCGACGCCCAGGATGCTTAGAAAGGATATCATGTGGACAAGATGAAAGAGATTTGGTTGCCCCACACTTCCAAGCGGAAACTTGCATATTCCCAAGACATATCCGAACTCGATGAGCCACGACTCCGGAACGTAGCATAACTACGATCAAAGATTGTTACCGGGTCGAGTTACGAGCTCTCCATGGTGCTTCTCAGCAAGCAAGAAGAGGATGCGGAGGCTTGAACCCTTCAGGGAGCCAGGCGCCACAACTTGCCGACTCTATCCTCGCGTGTAAGGCCAAGCATCGGCGTAAATTGGTGACGAGGATCTACCATGCTCCAACTACCGTTCAGAACCGCTTGGACCCTCTAAAGCATGCATCGCCTTTGCTGCATGTCCTTTACAGGATATGCATATCCTCGTTCTTCAGCGAATCTTGCTTGCACTAGGACTTCTGGATGAGAACAGGAGTGTGTGGTTCATTTGCCTCGCTCTAGGTTTCTCAGCATTTCATCTTCGCACAGTCTGAGCCGCGGCTTTTCCTCAGCTTGTGCAACCAGGACTGCCGGTGAATGTAACACAATTGTTTGGCGCCAGGCTTTGAAATTTATTCAGAGCTGGACTGTGGAGAAGCTGCACCTGCGAATTGTTCTTTAGTCATGAGCCAGCACATGACATGCAGAAGCAGGTTCTGATTGTTGCTGGCTACATGTAGACCGGGTTCATGTTAGCCTCAGATGCTGAATAACAGCAACATGTTGCAATTGGCAGGATGCAGCTGCAGCTACACGCATTCTGGGCAACACCTCTGGCATCGTAGGTCTGCTGAGTTTGGTGGCATCTTCCTGAGATACCGGAGCTGTCGGGCCTCTAGACCTGCCAACAGACGAAAGGTCGTACAGGGTCCAGGGTGCGCAGCTACATGTGACTACGGCACCTAGGTGAACCAAGCTGGTGGCAAACTCTCGGACCGCATAGGCGTGTGTCGAAGCATTTTTGACTTTTGCAGCAATTGGCAAATCCATCAGGGGAGTGGCACTGGGCTTCGGAAATCCCAAGATCTATGATATGGCTTTTTCCAGCTTACCCAGCTGCAGTGTGGCTTCTAGATGCCAGCTAGGAATCAAATTTTGCATACATGGAAGCTTAGGGCTTCGGGTAGCAATTAAACCGCACTTCACCGCACACTGTTTGCAAGTGGTGCTGTCCTCTACCGGTGTTTTTTGTGCAGCTTGACTGCTTGCATTGTTGCAGCTTTGCCTTGCCAGGACGCAAGCCTGGATTCCTAGTCGGCCCACTTAGAACCTCGGACTTCTTTAAGTTGTGCGTGGCACTGTGATTCTTGCAGTATAGTCTGAGGCAACATACTGTTGGGATGGTGTGTCTTCAAGAATGCCAACAGCCGATGGGTGGTTGCTGTCTGCCGGATTCTCCGGTTGAGCCTGGAACTTCCAAAGTTGACCACCAGATGTTGATGGCCTTTCTGGGGTGGTCAAGTGCATCTGACTAGATAAGCCAGCGACCAAAACCGGGCATGTGATGGAGCCCTTGCTTTCTAAGGATATTGACAACCTTCTCCAACACGGTGATGTGTAATGCGGCCTTGGCAGATGCAGCTTGGACAAGCAAATTCTATGTTCAAATGACGCCCGCCCCGTGGTGCTGGGTCAGGTTCATTGTTTCAATTGCGTTTCCGACGGATGCTGCAGGTATGCTCCAGCAATGAGCTGGCGCTGGCAATGTCTCGAATACAGACCGCAACTGGTCATCCCCTGAGTTGCTTGCAGTTCAGATCTTCAAGCCCTGCCGCGGTTTTAGGCTTCCAAGCTTGGAGCAACTGCAGGACTCGCGATGCTTCTGACGCCGTTCATTGAAGGGAGGCGCTTTGAATCTGGATATGTCTCGATAGGAGCTGAATCCGAGCTAGTCGCCGCTCAGGATTCTGCTCTTGTCACCCTCATCGCCGGCAGGCATTAGGTATGTGTATGCTGTGCCTTGGCCGGTCTAAGGAGATAAAGGCGAGTGGGTGATGCCAATAAGCCATGTGAACAGTGTCCAGCGCATCATTTGTCACGACAAGCTCGTGATCTGGGCTTGTGCTTTCTTCTCCGGATCCTGAACGAAGGCAATGGCCGCAATTGCAGCTGTCCATACAGGGTTCGTGGCATCACAGCTGGAGGACAAGTGAAATTGTTGCAGGTTGTCAAGACTTGCCATTCCTTGTTGCAAGTGGATTAGGAAACCTTGGATTCGACCAAGAGAACGACCACACAACTGACCTTGTCAGTGATGCTTCCCTAAAGTTCACTGCTTTGCACTGGGTCAAAGTGTGCGTCCTCGCCTTCCTCGCATGTCCAAGGATCAACCCGTTTGGTTTTCTTCGTCTTTTCGCTGAAGGTTCAAAGGCTGGAAGCAGGCTGTGGTCCTCAATTGAGAGGTTCTATGCTGCAATCATGAAGGTGCTTCAAAAACTGGTAGTCATCACAACGCTGCAAATGTGCCGTACCCAGCTTCGAAAGCATATGCATCCTGGCCCAAGCGGCCACGTACCCGAAAGAGTTTCAGGTGATCAAGGATGTGATTTCTCCGCTTGCGCACGGCTTATGTGATGCCTATACGTTTGCCGGTCCCACATAGCACGACAGGAGGCACATGATAAAAAAAGAGGATGGCTCAAGTCATAAAGCCAGCTGTGCGTCTGCCGAATGGAGCAAAAGATGGTTCGGGGATCATCACCAATGAGGCTGAGTCAAAGTGTTCCTGCACTCTGTGCAGGGGGTTCTTGCGTAACGAATTGGGCAGACGTTGACCAGAAAGACCGTTCAGCATGTATACCGTTTGGCTGTTTTAAATCAAAAACGGGGATCTTCAATTTCAATGTTGTTCTTTTCTGAGCATACCAAAACTGGTACTCCTGGTAAAATGGCGCACCTGTTTCTACGAGAGCACCTGGCAGCACCATATAGCACTGTGGCAATGACTCCAGGAGCTACATTAGGGGATTGCAGCACGTGGCACGCCTGTTGTTCTTCATGGCTGCTTGAAGGTTTCTCGAGGGCAAGAACCTCAGCGATGTTATACAGGCCGCCCAGACAGGATTCTATTCAAATCGGGATTCGTCGTGGATCATCACCATGCGTGCACAAGAAACAGCACAAAATGTACAGAGCCGATCAGGAGTGGGCAGACTTCATGAACATGCTGACGACAAAGCCCGCCGTCAATCATCAGTGATTAATTACACTAGTTTGAATAGGTTTCTCCTGGCCATAGGGTGCTATGCACGAGTGTTTGCGCGTGTGGTTGTTGTGAGTGACCAAAAGCCTGCTCAAAACGAATGACGGCTTCAATGCTGAAGAAGCTTTCAAGCCGAACTGAGTTGATACATTTTCTGGTTTTGCGAGATGACTACTGTAGCGAAGAATGATTCACTCGATGATGCTGGGTCTGGGTCATATACCAAGACTCCGGCTGCCGGCTGCCAAGGGTCCTTAGGCCAAGACAGTTTGGTGAGACGGGACTCCGTGCCGTTTGTCTTGGCCACCAGCGAAGTGGATTCCCGGCCCAGCGCCACTGAGCGCGTATGAAAGCGTAGCTTTGGAGGGGCTCGCAGCTTGAAAAGTCCCCCAAAACCCTCACCGGCTCTGATGTTTGAAACCTCAAATCGAATAGAAGTCCACGCCTTTCTAATTGTACTTAGTTGTGCTTCTCAAGCCTAGGTGGGTAGGTGCCATGCCAAACTCATGCCCAGTTTGTGCAAGAGCGCAATCCATTCCATGCAGACCTGGATACGAGATCACCTCAAGTGGTCCGTGACGCAGGCCATCTCTGCCTTCCCTGTGTGCACAAAGGATGTCATTCGTTGCGGGGCTCCTCTTCAGGTACGGAACTTCATTGTGGGGCTGGAAGCTCACAAGACCCGACTGATTGTCGAAATCAGTGCCCTTTGAGAGATGAGGTATGGTCTTCTGTGCACGTGCCCAGCTTAGATTGCTTAGCCAACTTAGTAGTGAGAAACTGTACCAGGGGCCACTTGTGCGTCACAGGGCAACGGGTGCATCAGCTACACCGTGGATGCTGCGAAACTTGAGTGCGAGAGGACCATTGCCCTTCACGACTTCATGGCTTCATCCCAGCATGCAGCACGCCGAAGCCTAGCTTGATGTTTGACGCAGCTGCGTGCACACAGCAGGATTTACCACAGCTACCAATCTTCTGAATGCAGCTGCGTTTGGATTGCGTGGGCTTGCTCCCAGCTCCCTGCTCTTCCTCACCATGATGGCGGACAGCTGAGATCTCAAGAAACGATTGCCAGCTGTCACTCGAGCTGAAGATGTTGGAGGTACCAATGCTTCCTGGTGTCAATGGGGCAAGTGCTACCGCACTCAAAGCAGTGGCACAAGACATTGCTACCAGTCAGGCGTGTGGACACGTGGCATGTACATGTTTATATGATGTGGGCCTGGATCCTCTAAGTGCCCAGGGCTTCGGCAAAGGTGAATTCTCAGCTTGGGCCGCTGCCTCACTTGCAGACGATGCCGCTTCTTTCTTGGTTTGTGGGAATCCAACGGACTAGCCATGGCCGACAGGACCCCTCTTGCAGTTCACCCACGTTCCATTCTATGTTTGCACCACCTTCGGTGGGGTGCGGTCATTGCACCAGGCATGCTGACACGATATGTGTACTTCAGCCTGAATCCGAGCACTTCACGCCAGATTAAAAGAATGATTGGGACTCTTGGAACTCAATCAAAAAAGAATACTTATTGGGGTTCTTGGACCTTTACTAATTAATCGCTAACGCGAGACCGCCTCGGCAAAGCTGTTGAGGCACAGAGCACCATCCACCCCCCCCGCGCCCCCCCCCATCCCGGCCCCCATCTCCCCCCCAAAACGCCTTTTTTGCGGAGGTTAGGGGAAAGCTCCTCTTCGGCCCAACCTGTGCGCCCGGACCCCCGTTACCCCCCCAGCAACCCGAAACAAGGAGCCGATTGCACCCCCCGGAATCGTGCGCTAACTTACTCTTCCAGCGGCCCTGGATCTAAACGCCCTAGGCCTCCGGCCTCGGCGGATCAAAAAAAAAAAGAATGTATTGAATATTTTATCAGGAGAGGTTCCCAAAAAAAAGAAAAAAGACTTGAAACCTAGTCCCCTTACCCAATACGAAAAGCCATCTAATTGCAGCTAGCCTTTGGAGCCTAATTCTACCACAAAACCTCAAAAAATATGGTCCCTTTTAAATATTGTTGAAGTGCTGGGATTACCTCGTCAGAAACACAAGTTGAGCTGCTGCGAGCAAGCTCAAGTCCAATGACAGTCGTTCAATGTCGTTCACCTTTCTGGATCAATCGACGAACTGGGTTTTCCTACGAGATCATAGACCCGGCCCGACTGACCACAATGCTCAAGCCCTTGAACCCGACACACACGTTCAATTCAGCCTGACTGATTGTGGGCAGGGGGCCTGATGTTGTTCTAGAGAATCTACACTTAGCAAAACACTCCCCCAGGTCAACAACTTGCGTGCATTGGCGGGCTCTGCTGCACCAGTTCTGTACGGACAGGCGGGTGTTGTTCCGGCTGTCACTTCAGTGCACTTCTGATGTGCTAGGTATACGCTGCAGCCGAGAAGCATGGCTGGGGCCTTGGTCAGTATGTGCTCCGGACGCTGAGTGTACGAAGCTGCAGGCAAGAATCCTGGACTAACCTTCCTGCTGGCCGGCATTGTCGGTGCTTTGCTGCCACAGGCTGCACACAAATTGCCACTTTGCCAGAGCAAGCTGGTCTGCTACTGTCCAAAGAAGCTTTACAATCTACAGGGCATTACGTCTTTGTGCTGTAAGGCTGTGTTGCATTGTTGGAGGTCTTGTTGAACCAGATGACGGATGCGGAAATGGTGCCTCCTAAGTGAAGGCAGACCGCTGAGATATGCAAGGTTCTTAAGGCTGGCGACTCAGCTTCGCGGGTGAGGGGTCAACTTTGAGTAAGTTAGAAAGCCAGAAGCCCGCTCGATACGACGTGCCTCCGCGGACTGAGCGCCTCTCACGCAACACTTCAGCGTTCCTTGCAGATTGGAATCGGAAGTCAAGCAGGTCACCACATTCAGCATTGGCTTCACGGGTTCATATAATCAATTCCCTCCTGATATCGCGGAGCAATGCGGAGCAAAATGCCTACCAAGGGCTTCGACAAGCATAACTCTGCGGGGTTGACGGCCTGAGCTCGGCCCAGCCCGTCATTGGACGAGTCTTGGCAAAGCCTCCATGAGCTCAACGGCAGTTCATTCAAAAAAACTTTTGTGCCGTCATCGCAAATTGAGTTCGCATCTGGAACCAGCCTCTGCTAGCCAAACATTAAAGGGCTACTCTAAGAGAATGCCGGAAGTATTTTGTGGGGGTCGGCAAAAGTTGAGTAATGCCAGCAGCACCCGCACACTATTATGGCGGGAATGTCAGGCATGTTTAGCCAATAAGTAACAACCATTCAACGAAAAGTGCGCCAAACACACGCAAACCTGGCGACACGCTGCCATGATGTGCGCGCATTTTGGCGCCGAAGAGCGATTCCTACCTTAAAAGCGTGTGGAGAGAGCCCAATTTCAAGTGCGCAGTGACACTGTGATCGCCAACACGCGACACCCCAAAGCGCAGGCTTTGCTAGGATGCCGGAGGGCTGCTGAGCAAGCCAAAGCTTGGGCAGGCCCGGCAAGGACAAAAGGTAAAATGCAGATTCGCCAGAATTTTTCTCTTAAAAGGCATTTCCTGATCGAGTCTTTTGTGGGGCAATTTTGCAGTGCCCAAGGCAATGCTTCCGTCTCGGATTGGAATCAAAGATGAGATTCTTGAAATAGATTTGAAAAAAAAATATCATGATGAGAATTATTCTATAGAATGATTATTATATTTTCAAGATGAAAGAATTCATCGATCAAATCATCATTTCATCATCTATTATAGAATGATAGATCTATATTCCCTCGATAGATCGGGCAATTGATTACTTCTTCTATAAATGAGATCTCGAAATATCTTTGGATTTTATATTTGATTTGATAAATCTATTCTTCGCTTAGGATTTTAGATAGATGATAATTTTCAAAAATCTCTTATATATATTATATATTTAATTTTTTAAAATAATGATTCTATATTTTGGATTTTGTATAGATTTATAATGATAATAGATAGAGGATACGAGATATGATATATTTCTAATTGAGACTAGATATATTATTGTAATTCGAAAAAATGATTATTTTATATATTCTTTAAGTTTCAATGAATAAATATTTTTAAGAAGAGATCGAAATCTATAGGATGATTTTTATTTATTACGAGATCTAGAAAAATTCATAGGATTTCATATTTCGTTTTTTATTTTAGTAATAGACCCCCTAATAGCGATGCAAGAACACTGCGGTTTTTTTCCATCGTTAGTTACGCCTTACGAACCCTTCGTATTTAGATTATTGGAAGGATTTCAATATAAATGGCAAGTGATTTTGGTATCGTTATATCTTTTTTATATCCGTCGCGTCAAAAGATATATTCATGAATTGTTACGTTCATATTCTGTGCGTCTTTCGTTGTAGGCAAAATAGGGACGAGAAAATTATGCGAAATCACGTATTAGGGACGCATGGAAGAGCGGGTATTTAACCTTCTAAATAATTAAAGAAGTATTCAGCAGAATTATCACGTCCGTTTTATTATGACTGATTTTTAAGGATTCTTGTTATGGAGGAAATGGGGTTGTTTGGACCATGATAGAAATCTGGGAAGATATTCTGATTTCGTATTGCGAGGATATTTGAAAGATCATGGAAAGCATCTCGTATAGATAGAGATGATATCAAAAACGTGCAAAAGGGAAGCCTGAAGCAAGACGATCCTGATTTATTTTGCTGACGAACCATGAATCAGCATGCATATGCCTCTGCCGCTGTGCTTTTTTGATATTTTGGGAATTCATGGAACCATGATGAAAGTACGAAAAATAGCGCTACATTTCCTTCTAACCAGGCTGGAATGGGCAAATCTTTATATGCTGTTGGCCCACTTTTCAGTTGCCCAAGCAAAGAATATCTGGACACTGATATCTCCGTTATTCTCAGATATATCGAACGAATTGATTTGAAGATGAGGAATGAAGTCCGTAATAAAGTCTCAATTTCGTACAGAAATACGTCTTTTCAAACCACTCTGTATGTATCAAGCGGTAATGCACCTGACACGTATAGCCAACCCGAGCAAATTTTGGATACGAGCAACGCGAGCCTAATTTTCCGAAAAAAATATTTTGGACGAGAATAAAAATTCAAAAGAATCCGGTTGTGGCCTAATGAATTCTGGTCCCCCATAGCATGTCAGGCCCTCCTCCCCCAGAGTCACGGTATAGTTAGGGCGCAGTCATATCAAAACGCGATAGAATCATGGTCCCAGCCCCAAGCCTATACAATTTTTAATGGAGAATCGCTGTAGAGTCACGGCAAACTCGCCGCGGAGTCACGTCGAGTCATGGTCCAATCACGGCAAAATCACGGTCTGCCGTCTTATAACCAGATCCTGGGTTTAAGGCGAAATCCTTTAGAATCGTATTATAGATACGTTTATGAATATAGAGGATTTTGAGGTCCAATATCGTGCAAGATCCCTGATAAATCGTTATTTGCAAATGCTGGCTGGCAATTCGTTTTTCTATAGTTAAGATTTGGTGCAATGACCGACCCAAATTCACGGATAATAATCTTGTGGTTTCTCTGGCATATGCTGAGGTCGGCTGCCTGCACGATTTTGGGGAGGTATCTGAATTGATATGAGCCTGGAGCTGACTGCAGCACAGTGCGATATACGTTTTTCACGCATTGAAAGCACATGGACCCCAAGAAGAAATAACGTATTATCAATGACGCGAATACTAAGTTTTGCCGGTAGCTGTCGACCACGCGGGGCATTAATACCTTTTTCAGTTCCAGAATTTAATCTCAACAGTAAGCACGAAACACATGGCAAATTACAAAATTCTAATTCGTGCGAACTCTTCCTATGAAAAGGTAGACAGCCGAAAGAGAAATCATGATCTGAAACCTTGATTTTTTAGTATCAAAGACCAGATTATTTGATGATTGCCTTTTAAATGTCGCCATATTTGTGCAAGAATCCTCCAAATCATCATCATGTCTGGGCAGATGATTGGATTCCAAAAATGGCGATGGGAAAAAGACGCCGATTGCGACAAATAAATAATCAGCATAGTATCTAGACCGGTTGACGCGCAGGGTAAGCAGGGACTTCCAAAAACATATTCATGGACCGCTGCGTTCGTGCTCCATGCGTCCTTCTCCGTAAGCAAAACAGGGATTGGTGCTTAAGCAAGGACTAAATCATATTTAACTGTGCATCAGGGACGCACGGAAGAGGTGGGGGCTTAAGCAGGGGCTAAATTGCGTTAAATCGCGCATCAGGGAAATTGTTGCGCAAGCTTATCCGGTCCAAAAATATATTCATAGATTGTTGCGTGCGTGCTCCGCGCGTCTTTCGCAGTAATCAAATGCATCGACTGCATTTCGACCTGCGTATGCGAAGAAATCGTGGAATTTTCTGCGTGCGCAAAGAAATATCATGCGACCAAGAATAATTGCGGTTTCGCACCGCAAAAATATAGATCTGTCTCCATGCGCACAGAGATATATTCTAGCAAAACGTTTGCTGCGATTTCGTATTGCCCGATAGATTAATATCTATAAAAATGCTGGGGGCATATTTGGATTGCAATCTATGCGCAAGAGGATATAGATCTCAATCATGATCAATAATCAATTTCATATATTAAATTATTATTGCGTTCTCATATTCTGGATATATTTGGATCTCATTCCATATGTAATGAGATATCTTCATGCGATAAGATTATTACGTTCTCATGCCGCAAGCATATTTGGATCTCTTTCCAGAGATATCTTCATACGAAAAGATTACGGCGATCTCGTACCGCCTCCAATATAGATGATTTGTAATTTAAAGACCAGATCCAATTTCTATAATAGTCACGCGCGCATACGTCCCTTTTTTTCTCGGGAATCCGTTATCCGAAATTTGGTTGCGCAAAGAAATATAGTCCTGCGAAAAGATTGCCATGATCTCGCGTCGCCTCCAATTCAGATAATTTTTAATTCAATGGCCAGATCCAATTTCTATAGTAGT
>CAJNIZ010042324.1:27974-57930 GCA_905231905.1 Symbiodinium pilosum | reverse complement strand
TTAGGGGTACCTTAAAAGGGGGATATAGGGGAGGGTTTAGGGTTTAGGGTTTAGGGCTGTGATATAGGGGTGATATAGGGGTTATACGGGGATCTTTAGGGTTTAGGGTTTAGGGTTGTGATATATAGGGGTGATATAGGGGTTACATGGGGATATTTCAGGTTTAGGGTTTAGGGGTTTCCCAAAGTTAGGGATACTCTGGGGGAGGATTATAAGATTTTGGAGCCCATATATTGGGATCCCCGTATTTGCGGAAACTGCCATGTAGCCCCAGAAATGGCAGTTGCAGTACTGAGGGTACTAAGTGGTGCCAGATCTCCTTCATCCACCGAAGCAATGATGGGATTGTACTAGGGCTCTTCACTCTTGGAATACAGAGAGGAGTTTATTGCCCGATGGGGGTCGTGACACGGTTCCAGACAATCTGAGCAACTCTGCCCCTTGCCCATGCCCAGAACCTTTGATTTACTTCGCCCTGACCTATCGAGCAACTGCATCTGTTGGTGGCTTACATGTGTCCTGATCAAAAAACTCACACCTATTGGGGACTGTTTGGCTCATATGCACAGGATTTACTCAGGATCATCCTTCGCTTTGGTGGGCTGACAT
Organism: Symbiodinium pilosum; assembly: GCA_905231905.1. NCBI lineage: Eukaryota > Dinophyceae > Suessiales > Symbiodiniaceae > Symbiodinium > Symbiodinium pilosum. Next base: position 57,321 of record CAJNIZ010042324.1, on the reverse strand, counting down.
TTGTGACATGAAACCCTCGATGCGCCTTATCCAAGTTTGTGAACCATGCGAAATCCTGTGAATGCTCTGTGCCAAGGAGTATCCTCCCTGTTGGCCTTCGTTTGGTTTTTGCGTGCTGTGGATGTTGAAAGCGTTTCGCTTGGACTAGTTGTGGCACGAAGCCCCAGAACAACTGCTCCGACAGTCCTTGAAACCAAACGGTTAGGATAGTCTTGCGTTCGGCCAGGATCTGAGTCTTGCACTTACTACCACAGACTTTGGGTAAACAAAGGCATGGTCAGGCGTGCTGCAAACTGGCCATGACCATCACTCTTCATGCAACGTTGACATCAGCATGGCAGACTCTGGAAGGTCGGCCTTCTCCCAGACACTCTCCGAACCCTACCTACACTCACAAAGTCTCACAAACCCTTGAGCACTCAGCCTCCGCAAGGCATTCTCATATGCCAGCTGCAGCACCGGCATTGATGTGACTCGGGCCATGGCCTCAGTCAAAATTCCATGCCTAAGGATGTGATTTCGGATTTTCTTTGGAATTAAACCACTTGTGTGCTACAGTCTGGGTCCTCAACAAGTACGGACATGGAAATGAACCTTACGCATCACGTCCCTGCGCTGTGCAGGAGACAAGAGACTGGCATTGCCCAGCATTGTCAGATGGGATGAAGCATCAACTTCTTGACAAGAGTTGAGTTGAGGCCTTGTACCGTTGATAGCTAGAAACTTGCAAATGCCATATCCGCACAACATGACAGGGAATAGCAGGAAATGGGAAGAATTTCATGGCGAACCCGAGCCAGGAACAGATTAGCTGCGATTGCCTATGTACATGCTTTAGGGTTCATCGTGAATCAGCTAGCTACCCTTTTACCATGTTATTCCCCTAATATAACCCCAATATACTATGCAGAAGTTTCCATTTTATTTCCCATTATCCCTAATATAATCCAATATGCTATATAGTAGTTTCCACTTTATTTTCCACTATCACTTATGAGAAGCAAGGTGAAGATTCTGCACCGGCCCTCAGCCACCTCCCCGGGCTGGGCAAACGACGGATTTTTCAGGTTTTGCTTTCGACTTGGATGGCCTTGTGCCGCAGTCGTTCTCCTGCAAATGGAATGGCAACAACCCCGGTCATCCAGTTTGGGTCTTCAACCAAGCCTCTTTATGACTGTCAGATGATGCTTCAAAAGAACTCAGAAGCCTTGCGAGCAACACACCAAACGGTAAAAAACATGGACTGCATACCAAGCCTTGATACCTAAGGCAGGAAGCCGTGCACACCCTAAACAAGCTTGATGACAAGCTTGATGTCTTGCAAAAACTGGGGAAATCTTGAGGCCTGGAAGAAATCCAAGAGCCGACTCCATCTCAAGTCCAGCACCTGTCACCAAGACTTGAGAAATTCACTAGGGCTTGGGGCTAGGCTCGGATTACCAAGACTCTTGCGCACTTGAGTATGCTCGTTTGCTCTTTTGTACAATGCTGGTTCTCCAGACTGAATGCAAGCTGATACGCGGAACCATGCTACTCGGCAATCTTCAAGAGTCCCGCTGCGCGGTAAGTTCGCTTGTCACCAGCTTTGCGAGTGTCGATCGGGCAGGGACTATCAAGGGATCTGAAGGTACCCTCAAGCACGACATTGAGATCAAGCAAAACCCCCAAACATGTACCCTCGGACCTTTAGGATTTGGGATTCCGAATATCAAGCCTCCTGGCCTTTCGGACGGTCCCTTCAAACCAAAACCGACAAAGCGTCTTCTCCACCAAATGTGCTGGAATTCCTAAAGCTTCAAAGAAGGTTTGTGGCGGCGAACCTGAAAACTGTACTCGGCCCGGGGTGAGGGGCACAAAGACAAGACCCCTCAGCCCCAAAAACCCTAAATGAATACATGATGCTAGGTATTCAACCCCCACTCCCTCAACACCACTGCTAAATGCCTGCTACTTTTGAAGCTCATGGGTTTTAGCAATTACTTATAATTGAGGTAACCCATATAAAGCCCATTTCGGGGGATTATAAGCAGGGTTATATGCCTGGCGAAATGTGATTACTTAAATCCCATGACCCTCCAAGTAACCCCCAATACATACCCTATTATACTTTCGTAGTTTCCGTTGTCTTCTCCATTTTATCCCCATATAACCACAATACATACCCTATCATCCCCATATAACCCATGATAGTAATTTCCATTGTCTTTTCCATTGTTGTACCCAGTGCTCTTGTTAAAGCCTCCCCTTCCGCCTCACTTAGGCTGTTCAAAGCCTGGAGGAAAGAGGCCCAGGAAAGGCCAGGTCCTACCTGAGGTGTAGCTTCAGTCGGGGCCGTTTGCAAAGGGGATTCAAAGCTTAAGGGTTTTAGGGGTTTGGGTGTTCTAGGGTTTGGGGTTCAGTTCAGTGATGGAGTGGGAATTTTCTCGGAACACTTCTCATCTGGGGCTTTGGAGACGTATCAGGAAGAAAGAGCCAAAGGGGGCCGCAGTGGTAGTGGGCGTGTGGTGGTAGTGATGGTTGTTGTGGTTCTTGGATTGACTTAGTACCCATACTTGCATAAATGATGGAGACGGTGTACCTATCCTCGCTGACGATGCAACCACACGCATGATCAAGGCCACATGTGATCATTGCCTTGTTGGTACGGTGGACCAAGGGGTCCATACTGGGTTTCGAGGCCCATGGCAGCCTGTCGTTTTGGCTTGCTACATTGGTTCTGCAGATGAATGCGAAGGAGGAATGCGAGTATGATTGACAGGGACCTGTCGGGGGTCTCACTGGAGATGATCTACTCCAAAGCTTCCAGACGTGACGGCCAAGAGTTCCGTAGCAGTAGTAACAATGGCAATAGCCATCGCAATCACTGCGTCTAAATCGCAACAACAACAACAACAACAACAACAACCACCATAGTGGCAACAGCCAGCAGCCAGCGCCAGCAGCAGCAGCAGCAGCAGCAGCAGCAGGGGCGGCGGCGGCGGCGGCGGCGGCGGCGACGGCGCTGCTGCTAGTGCTGGTGCTGTTGGCTGCACTGTGCTGGTGTTGCTGGCTGCGAAGCTTGCTGGCTACTGCTGGCTACTGCTGGCTGCGGCGGCTGGGTTGGGCTGTGGCACTGCTGGTGGCATTGGCGGAGGTGGTTGAGCGCAATTGGCCTTCATGATCACAAGCCTTTGATTGAAAGACCAGATGCCTTTAAGACACCATTGCCTGTAATCTGCCTCCATACAAGCCAACATGGTCGCTCCTATAATCTACTATAACAAACTATAGTATACAGTATGCCCGATGAGACACAGGCGGCCTGGTTCTTCCTGGCATCTTCGAAGGCTTGCTTCAAGGCTTGCTCGCCACCAGCCTATCGGCAGAAGGGGGGGGGAAACTTGAAGCGAACAAGAGCGTTTGAAGGTTCTGAACCGCATCATACCGCATCCATCGACTGTAGGAACTACAGTATTGACAGGGCTCACTGGGCGGCATGACTACAGTAGCACATGCAGTCACAGTTGACCATCGTGCGTCACAGGATTTCTGTTGCGGAGCAACACTGGGGCTTGAAGTTGGTCTGATGCTTTTACCGCCGTCGTCCCCCAAGGTCATCGCAGAAAACTTTCTCTACTTCTTCACAACAGGTCATTGCAGGGAACTTATTGATATTCGCGGAAAACGTTGTAGCGCAGAGAAACCCGCTAAAGGCACTAAAGCAACTCCTACGCAACCCCATTCTCACTTACGTGCACAACCAAACCCTCTTGCTCCCAACTTGAGAAATCCTGACCTGGTCGCTGGCATTGAGCAGAGGCTGGGATCATTGGCTGCTAGATTGGTCGCAAAGGAATGGGCTGACGCCATAAAGCTTGAAAAAGCCGTGGGCCCTAAAGCCGACATGTAATTGTAGATTACCATATATTATTGTAGATTATAGTACATTATAAGATATTCTTGTAGATTATTATACATTATGATATATTCAAAATGTACTAATTCAGTCTGCCCCCACCTCCAGCAGCCTGGCACTCCTTGCTGGATCACAAGGCTCCAGATCTGAGAAGAACGACGTCCAGGCTTTCCTGTGTGAGTTTTGCACTCTGTGCTATGGGGGAAATGGAAGGCCGTTTGCATTGCCCTTTTGCAGGCTGGTTTTGGAGATGTCAGAACATGGGATGAAGGCTTCTCCGGCCGGACAAACAAAACACAACCGAAAGCTGCTTCCTTCGGTTTTAGGAAAGCCTCTGGCACCATAGGTTCACACTATTGGATGTGGCGAGAGCCCAGCTGTGCGGTGATTATGCCGCCAAGTCGCAAGCTCACAAACATGACGCCCTGCAGGCTCTGTGCACAATTGTGGGGCAAGCGGGTGGGATCTCACGAATTCAAAAAGTGGGCTTGCTCACCAGCAGATGAAACATTTACCCAAACTTTGTGGACCGTGGGTCACAGATAGAGGTATCAACAGGAGGCTCTATCATCGTGCATAGGGGACCATGATGAATCTGGCCATGTGCGATGGGGTATTGGGCTCAAATCGGACTTGCCATGACATAAATTCGAACAGCTGAACAGCATGTCCTTTGTGTGGAGGCTGGGCTGCGGGGTGCGAGGGCTTGGACAAACTCACAAACCCCGGAGCCCTGCAGAAAATGCCGAGCCCAAGAACCCATCTCCTGCCCCTGCAGTCTCCCAGCCCCCTAACAAGAGAAACCCAGTCATGTAGTACCCTTGACATCATAATCAGGGGAATATGTATTCTGAGGGGGTTGGGGTGGAGTTAGAGGGAAGTGCTTGCTGCAGCCTCCATTGATCTTTCGCAGGCCGTAGAAAACCAGGATCGTAAAGATGTTTCCAGCTGCTTCTGCTGCGCTGCACTTCTGCGTAGCAGCTCCTCGATTTAAGGGCTTCATGCGGGTAATGGTTATACCTGAGCTGTTGCGGGATTATCGTGAAAAGATATAGGATTATACATATGCATATACATATACAAATATATCTCTCTCTCTCCAGGCTATACCAGGGTTATGTAGACATGTAAGGATTGTGCAAGGGTTATAGAAGGGTTATGAAGGCTTATAGGAGGGATTAATAAGAGGGATCAAATAATGAAATTAGAGGGATGGGGGACTAGGAATTGACGACCATTTGTTACCACAATTTGCGCATCAGCACGTAACCGACGCAACCGTTGCGTCAGCCTCTTGGACATGCAGGCAACAAAAAGAGGAAGCCAAGCGAAGCTGAATAGGAAGGACAAGCAGGAAGCTAAATGAGAAGGACAAGCAGGGCGGGCGGTCTGCTCATGTTCATGCAGTATGTACACTTGTTGCTATACCATGCTTTTGCGTCGTAGGCTGCCCAGTGAGGGACACCAAAAGCTTCGCAGAGTTGCACTGTGGCACTGCTGCCCTGATCCCGCGGCGACTAGGAATGCTTTTGGCTCCATGCCTTTTTGCTCTGCACGCCCTTCCGCGATTTGTTGCTCGGTTTGCTCTGCCAGTGTACTCAGTGTTCCTATGGGAAACGCGTCAAACACGTAAAGCAGAAAAGAAGCACGCCCGGCACCCACTTGCCAGGGCACAGGGAATAGAACAAACTACCCCGGGCTATGTGGTTTGCCTTGCGTGCTCTGCCTTTCCTCTCATGCGAAAATGGATGAGCAAGCAAACAAAAACAGAAAGAAACCCCCAGAAAAACTTGCTTCAGAAAGGTGATACCCGTGATTTGTCCGAAAGACCTTGAGAAAAGACTGTGATCCAAGATTTCAAGCCATCCAGTTGCTGATTCACGCCTGAATGATTTCACGAGCAACCAGACGGCCCCGCTGAAGTCTCCCGCTCTTCTTCTAAACTAAACCTCCGCCTTTGCACATGACAACTGTGCTGGGGCCAGAAGTAGCAGTGGTGGTGGCAGTTGCGGGGCGTGGCTGCTGTGGTGGTTGTGGAAGGGTGCTCAGGTCACTGGATGGTCTCGGGGCCTTCAGGACCACGTGAGACTTTTCAAGTCTTGAAGACACATCCCAGGCCCGCAAGCCAGTCAGCCTCAACCCCCGAAAACCTAAACTCTGAATACCCAAAGGCGAACTTAACCTATAGACCTCATGATTCATCATCTACTCAGGCTCAGCCCTGTGTCAAACCAATCCCGATATGGACAAGCAGATGAGCAAGAAGACTGGCGCGAATGACAGGCAGTTTCTTGAGAGAACACAGAAAGGCTGCACTGAGCAACCTAAAGTAGCTAAAGGCGTTACAACCGCAAAACGGACCCAACTAGCCTCGCTCGCATGCATTCTTAGCATTAGGCCACAACGGCACTTCCAACCAATATGCGAGAGCTGAGCGCCGAGGGTTGCTGAAGACTTGGGGCATGGCTATTGGGCCATGGACTGAAGACAAAATACACCCAACACAGCTGAGCAAGTGTTTCTGGATACACAGCAGCATTTGGTCAGTCGATTTGTTGATGTCTCTGCAAGGACTATACACTGCTTGGTTGGAAAACCATTCCACCCATTCGCCAGCTGCACCATCAGCATGTCGGTTGGAGTGATACACCCACAGAAAATCTGTACCAAACTGTTTTCAAGGCTAGCTCTATCTAAGCGGGATAGTCAGCAAGAATTGAACTGTAACTCCGATCAACATGTCTTTCGATGCCAGTCCTGCAGACGGGCTTGCATTTGTGTGGATGCACGGTCTCCTGAGAAGCCAGAAATGTGTGAAAATGTCTATGTCTTAGTCTTGGGTGCAGGCCTGGTGAAGTGCAAGGATCTACAGCCACTGGCTTGAGGCAGTTCAGGGTCCAGGCGTGGGCAAAGCACAAGAATGCAGAAGACTCAGGCAATAAGCCCTGGCAAAACTGCTGACCTTGCCCCCCTTCAAGAGCCCTGGTGCCAAAATTGGGTCGATTGTCAGGGGAGTGGATCACGACCGAAGGTCCATGAAGCTTCAGACTATGATCCCCACCGAGTTCCACATGAAAAGTTTTCAGTCAGAGTGCAGAATCTCTTGAGTTGACCATGCACAGGGTCAGTGCACCCTCGTTAACCAAACAACCTAGACTCAAAACCGTGTCAAACCATCAAACCTCAAACCTGCCCCGGCAGGACCCGCATCAGATTTGCCCCAGCGCCGCAACGTGCGCCCACGCAGAGCTCGCAGCGCGAGGAAGCGCCCAACCTGTCCCCACTTCACCTGCGCTGCACGGCGACAAAAGTGGAGAGTTGCAGGGGTTTCGGGGGATTCGGTCCTCGGGACTTGCAGATTGATAGTAGCTCAAACAAGAATGGTAAGTCCTTGCAGGGTTGAGGTTTGGGCTGTGTATGAGGCTTCTGATTTGTACCATCCTCAGGGCAGGACCTGTCTAAACACTGCAACAAAACTGCACCTATGCAACCAAACATGCATGACATGCGGAATGCGTTTCCTGTAGATCTGCTGATCGCGCACATCTCAAGTGTAAAGGAGAGCAAAGCAGGCATGATTGGGGCTTGCCGTCCAGCTTCTTCCACAAACCATGACGCAGTGCTAGCAGCACAGTCTCAAGACATCTCGCTCCACGAAAGCCAGTCCGCACATGTTGGGAATAAAGCAGAAAGTCTGTCATCTACCAAACTTAGCTTTGCCACTGAATCCCCGGTCCGGCCTGAGTCTTTCCTCCTCCCACAGGCAACCTGTTCGTTGTGCCGTGAACAAGCTCAGTCACCTCCACTGCGCCTGGGCCGGAATCAAAACGATACACATGGTTCGCTTCTTGGTACTTCTCAAGTTCCAGACATCTGAAATAGCGATTGCAGTAGCGGCACCTTTCTGGAACATCTGTCCCAGCACGACAGCCTCCTGGCAGGGTTCACGGAACTCGAACCATACGCAGGACTTTTGCAACACGAGCTCTGACCCGACAACTTGACATAACGCCATTTTCTGGCTGACAACTGATGTTGAAGCCTTGGGAAGTGTTGTGCCAAGCCACTTGTCAGGTCTGTAGGTAGGCTTCACATGCAATCCCCGCAAAACATGACTTCGAGGTCCTGCTCTCCCATGAGGAGGTCGATGTCCAGGTCCAAGAGAGCCAGAAGGCCCGCGAACTGCAGCAGGCTCACCTCTGATGTTCTACTTACTAGTTGTCGGTAGAGACACAGGAATATAATCCCTAAAGGGTACGTTGGGGATTTTAATAGGGATACTGGAAAAGAAAATGGCAACTACTATCTAGGGTTTAGAGTTTAGGGGTTAGGGTTTAGGGATTAGGGCTCAGGCTTAGTACAGTAGAGAATACGGGAATATAATCCGTATAGTCCCTATATGATATATGCCCTTACTCCCTGCTGAAAAAGGGTTTTTTGGGTGCTTAGTGGATCTCCAGTGACATTCGAAGCGCACGTTGACAATAACCAGTTTCCTGGCAGTATCATCTGAATGAACGTGTCAGAAGTCCAGGAAATTGATGAGTTGACTTTCGTGGCACCCAAAAGACTTTGGGCCAAGATCCTGTGAATATACAAGACTCTCCTTCCAAAGGTCTTTGGGCAAATTTTAGGCTGAGGACTTTGTTGCTTACCCTTTCTGTGAATGTTGTAGGACCCAAGGTTGGTGGAGAAAAAAAAACGAACCGTCACCACAGTGGGACAAGACGACCTGAGGCCCGGCGTCTCATGCGCAAGCTAGACCTGAGCCAAAAACGATCCCTCCAAGCCCAAATTCGGACACCTCAAAACCAAATCTTGAAAGCCCAAGTCCCTGCCGCAAACACGCCCATCCCAATGCCACGAAAGCCCCGAACCCAAAGCCCTAAACCCAAAACCCTTGAACCAAGATCTCCATGAAAGCCTAGACTATCCCACCTGAGCGCCGAAGCAAGTCGAAAGCTGCTCAGTGGCCCTCGGCATGATAAAGGTCTTTCAGAAAACCGAGGTTGTGGCATTCCGACTCTGACATCAACTGGCTTTAGAGTTGCAAGGTTCAGAGCCTACTCTTGATTGAAGATTCTGCATGTGGATTTCTGGGTATGCGGGGTGCAATACTCCACGTTGGGACCAGCAACAAGTCCCAGAAAAAACATCAATGAAATGTAGAGGTTGCGTCTTCGGACTTTCACCCAAACATGAATCCTGAACTCACCAACATGAATCAAACCAAATGCGGACCCTCGAGACAGGACACCAACGTGACCCCGGTTGCAGGCAAAGGTGCCGCTCTACATTCCCAAAGCACCAGCAGATTGCCTCTGCTAGCGCTCTTGGACCTGTCAGGATGTAGCTCTTCCTTCAGAAGGTTTGCCGGTTTTGTGATTCAGTGATTTTGTCTAGACGAAGACCTGGCTCGTTAAAAGAGTTGGATTTAGAGTTCTGGCTTCTTTCTTTTTAACCCGTTGGACGTTTGTCAGCGTTTGAATGCTTCCTCATGAGCGGTTTCGAGTTTCGGGTTTCAGCGTTCAAGAGGGCAAGTTCCGACACCCGCTACCAAGTTGTAAAGCCAGCACATGTTTCTAGTGGCATTCTTGACACCGCTGAATTCAAGGATAATGCGCTGTTTGATCTCAGGCTCACGCAACAAGCCCCCTTTGGTTCCCAGTACCCTCTTAGATTGAATGAGACTTCCCAGGGCAGTTGGTGCTGCCCGAAAAAGCATTTCTTCTATGCCTCTCGAGCTCCCTGCATGCCATCCGCATAGAGGCGACTGGATCGCTGCAAGGCAGGTTAGCAGTAGTACCCTGAGTAGTACAGTACGGGAACACGATGGAGTCTTAAATCCTACAAAGGACTGAACTCAGGACAGCAAAAAAATCTACTCGCACAGACGAGACTGCAGCTAGTCGAGGCTACTCCAGCCTGCAATCAACGCCCTGATACATAAGAACAACTTGGGGCTCAGTCTCACAGACAGCCGCAAAGTCGCCTAAACTCTGCACGAGAAGGAACATGGTTAGCAGGCAACCCCTAAACGCAGTGATCAAGGGCAGCAATCCCGTACAAAAAGCATTTTGTATTATACTATATTATGCTATATTATACTATATTCTACTATATTTTACTATATTATACTATATTATACTATATTATACTATATTGTACTACATGTTTTAATGGTGGTGCCTTGCGGAACCGTCAACTTTTCCAGGTGCTTTAGCAGCGCAGCCCTGCTGCGAAGCAGCAGTTTGTCACCTCCGAGGCTTCAGTTCTCAGGGAACAAATGAGCAATAGTCTAAACTCCTAGTGTCCCCCCTTAATAATGGAGAATCAAATGGAAAAAGAAAATGGAAAATGAAATGGAAACTGGGATTATATAGGGATTCTAGGCGGTACTTATAGTCTAAACTCCTAGTATCCCCCTTAATAACCCCCATAATAGTCCCCAATTTAATCCCCCATATAACCCCCGTTAAGGAGTTTAGACTATGGCTCAAATAAGAGTCGGTGGGGTTCAGAGATCGTGTTAATAAGGATTCTCACAGATGCTTTGCGTATGCTGCCTGAAAGCTGGACACCAAATACTTCCCCCACGTGCCATACATAAACTCCTTACCCCAGACTCCATGAATCCGCTGCATCACCAACGAAGACGAGCCCTTCACCTGCGGATGGCTGGTGGGACGTCAGCGCCAGCTCCGACAGCGCCGTCCGCCAGGCTGAGATCGGATTCAGAGATCCTGCCGTGCGTGATCATAGTAAAACTGGATCACCTTGATGAAGTACACGCACTGTTCATATACTAGTAGCAGTAAGAGAAAGGCGTCAAGATAAACAATGGTTACAGTTGCAGAAGTGATAACTGCACCAGCAGGACTGGCAATCATAGTGAGAAGGAGTGGGGTACTTTGTCCGCAGTGGTCTTAGCTTGGTAACTGCCCCTGCCTGGTTGTAGCCAATATCTCACGCTGTTTCAGGAAGCGTTGACTTGCTCCCTAAACATCTGAGCATTTTATTTGCAGATGGCGGGCTGGGCTGGGAGTCCAGCCCTGCCCAACACAAAGGTGCTTGAAATCAGAGCTTGCGGCGTCTACAGGGAGAGACGAGACCGGTGTCCGGTGTCCTCGTCTTTCGGCCTGGCTGCCTTGGACAATGTAAGGCGAATATCTGCCAACAATTTGCTCCTGATCATAGAAGAGCAGGCAAACGGCTGCGAAAAACAACTCAGCGAAGTTGATCGCCACACAGAGTGGTAACACCGGAGTGCTGAAGGCTTAAATTGCTTCACTGCTGGGAGTGTTCTGGAAATGGGTTGCCCTGCTAGAGGGTTGACACGGGTCTTCTTGCTTCTGCTTCTGCCGCTACTGCTATCATGCTATCATAGTTACAGGTGCCTGTCAGCTCGAGAACTGCGGCCGAAGAGCTTGTGGCCAAGACCTTCTTCTGTGAGCAATTTTCCTGAAACCACCACACGTAGTCCTGAGGCTGAGGAGAACAGTAATCTTGCTGTCCTGAATAGCAGCCTGGAAAAGAAAATGGAAACCATTGTATCCTTGGAGATAATGTAGGGACTACTGAGGGTCCAGTAATTTGGTGGTCCCTCCTCCCATCTCCTCTCCTCGGCAAACACTACTACTTGACCTGTTTGCCTGGGAGGTCATGTACAACTTCCTGGCAGAAGGACGTCTTGCCAAGTTCAGGGTGCAAATGCTTCAGCCCATGATGATGGATGGAGACTGTCTGAAAACTGCAAGAAGAACCTCATTTGTTCCAAGATTCTAACAACACTGTTGCTTCTCATCAGAAGCGTGTTCTATTTTGTATTCATGAGCCGCACATCCCCCGGCTAGTCCAAACACCTTGCAAGCTTGTCATAGCCAATTACCGCAGCTTCGTTTGCATGCAGACTGCTGAGCTACAGCTATAAGAGAATCACAGAGAAGATGATTCCAAGCTTCCTGTCTGCGCAAGAACCCGCCTATGGTGCCTCGGACATGCACGTACACATGTATGCAGCCCTTGCTTCCTCTCCGTGACTTGACTGACGGATCTCGTGGAAAGGGATCTCCACGCTGTGCTCACCAGACAGCAAGTCGAACCACGCCTCTTGGACACAGCTTGGATGGACTTTCTTGATTTCGTCTTTCAGATGACCTCTGGGGAAGGCCTTGAAGCTTGAACCCTAGTGATGCGTATGCTTGTGCCGCGAATATTGAAAGGCCTGACTTTGGCTCAAGATGGCTCAGCAATACCCACAAGAATGCCTGGTCTACTTGCCTCTGGTTCTGCATGACTCACCCTTGAGAACCTAGAAGGTACCAGCTCCCCCCTCGCCTCCCGCGGGCGTGGTCGCAGGGGGAACAGCCCCGACTCTGCATTGCTGTAGGTTGGAGAGTCCTTCACAGAGGTTCCGGATGAATGCAGAACACAGACTTTGCCGGATCTGTGGGTTCTTGGGCACGCGTCCTCTGGTCTAAGCCCCGCACTGCAGGGATTGAAATGACAACTACTTGTTCTGCAAGCGCTGTACTGTACAGGTATCCCAAACCTGAAACAGAAACACAGGCCCTTCATCCAGTTTTACAACACTCTCAGCCTTGAACGAGGAAACCCTGAGCCCCCAACCCGTCAGATGCATCATCCAGGAAGCCAGAAGCACCAAGACAAGGCCAAGCATGCAAAGGGATCAACCACAACCTGGGAGAAACAGAAACCAACCCTGACAACTCTATATGTCCATAGACCCCAAACCAGGAAACCCTGAACCGATAAACTTCGACTATTAAGGAGCACTGCAGTAAGCCCCTGCACCCCAACACATGTCATTTCTTCTCATTCTCTCCACACTACTCCTGAAACAGCCTGGAACCGGTGGTCGGCCGGCTGGGCGAGGATGGGCTGAAATGGCCCACCTCTACAGGGATTTGCATCAGAAGCTCATTAGTCCTACTTTCGGTGTCTTTAGCATTTGGAAGCCAAGTTTTGACGTGGGTTGGATGAGTGGCTGTACTGTCTGCAGGCTCCTCCTTGCCGTAGCCAGTCATTCACATTCCTTGTTTCTCAGGGCCTTGCGCCTGGTACAGGAACCTGACACTAGCATTCCTGGGCCACCAGAAACACTGATCTTGTCTTCACCGACTTCTATCATATGTAGGGCAAGCCATGGTGCTATCAACTTTCTTAATTCCTTTTCCACCCAGTATGTATCCTGCCTCACTGCGCGCCGGGGACGTTGGAGCAGCACTGGACCTGGCAGTATACGTCCACTTCACTTCTTTGCCATGGCCTCTTATCAATGTACAGCACGCAAATCAGGACCCGAGGATCCATGCCAAAAGGTAGAACGTCAGCTTCATGTTCCTGATGACTAGATTCCCCACCAACGATTGAACTTGCAGTCTCTTCATGCAGAAACTTACAGTACAACGCAGGCACATTCCCAATGGGCCCAAACTCGGCAATTGTCCAAGCAACGCTTCGCAGAAGGTGCCTGCATACCAAAGCAACTTTCAGAGAGACCTCAAGCCAGCTGAACTGGCTACACATGGGCCCCGGACCTACCTAACAGCATAAACGAACACACCCCAAAACAAAGTGCGCACACAAACTCCCGTTTACCAAGCTTGCAGCAATGAACAGGGCCAAGCAGATGGGCCCCAACCTTAGCGCCCCAAAACCCGTAACTCCGTAACCCCCGTGAATCCCCCAAAGCCCCGGCTCCCCCAACCCCTTCGCTGGCCTCACGGAGCGCGTACGTAGCAGCGGCTCGGAGCTGGAGGTCTGCAGATGTTGCAACTGCTGCCGATGGCGGAGGGTCGCTTCGATGGTTGGAGGCGCGTAGATCCGCTTCCCCAACTTCCTCAGGGGAGGCTACTAAGGACTGTACCAAGGACTGGCTTGGGTGCTTTGAACTGAGAAAGGGTTATGTGTGGAGTGTTCCAGATCAGGCATGTCGGAGGCAAACGACGGTACATCTGAAAGCCCTGTTCAAACCTACATTCCCGCAGCCATCTCAAGATCAAGAATAGGAAGCAAATTTACCAGAGGTGCTTCGGGCCGCTTCGGGAGATGTAGAGTTCCGATACCCGAGACTCCACAGATGAGCACTTTGCTTCACAAGCTAGATGCTTTATCTACACGCAACACTTTGTTAAAGACGCTAGGTAGCCGGAATCCTGCAGCCAACGCATTTCTATGTCCACCCCCGCACCTCCAGGTCGTGCAGGGCAAGTCCCTTCGGGGTGCCCGAATTCGGCTGACCTGCAGAATGCCGGCAGGCACAAGAACAATGGATGAGGCAGAAGAACCAGCAGTGGCACGAGGTCAAGCCTGCACACAACGCTTGAGGTATTTCACTGTGACATACATCATCACTCCTCCTGGCTGAGGAGCAGCAAAGCCAATGCACTGAAATCTGAGCGAGCCAGGAATGCGAGAACAGACCTGAAGGATTAGATCTTGCAGTCAAGCATGGGGAACAATGACACCTACCTCTAAGCCCAAGTGCACAACTGTAGACCCGAAACTTCCGGTGCCTTCGGAGTGTCTACCGTGCCAATGGCACCCAGAGACATGGCGCGCGGAACGCAAAGAATACTGATAAAGATATAACCAGATTGATACTAAGAATCTCAAGAACAGAACAGTCGAGGCTTTCCGGGGTGGAGCCTGTAGAGTTATCCAGGTCGCTGACCTGCGTATGAAACGTTGTGTTGCTGCGACCATGTGGCGAAATAGTAGTCCCATTCGCAGAAGAATACGAATTTCGTGCTCGAGCTTCCAGTAGCACCACTTAACATGACTACGAAACCACTAGTGGGTAAGTCTTGACAGCTCTCAGGACCTTGTTGCACTGATCACTTGCATGGCTACACTATGCTGAAACTAGTGGCTCTTTTTCTTTGATCCTCCTACCCAGAAGTCAAACAAAGCCTAAATCAGGATCAAGTCCTTGAGACTAACGTGCCGGAGAATGCGATCCCTGACGTCCCTTTGCCATGGCATGCATTGTTGCCGTGAACAGCGCACCAGGCTTAGCATTCGCAACATGGGGCCACACCGCACTTTTTCTAGCAACCACAATGCAGGTTCATCTGGTCACATCCAAGCAGAAGCAACAGCACTGTGCCGCCTTAGGCTTCCATTTGGGAAAGTTACCTCCCCATCACACGCCGAATCATTGGGCTCTCAATGTAGCTGCAAGCCATACTAGGACTCATCGATGAGGTTGAAGCTTTGAAGGCTTCATGGCCTCAGGTTGGCACCATGCACTGGCCAACCAGGGGCCTTTCATCGATTTTGTGGTTTCGGGTTTCGGGTTTAGATGGGAAATACCAGAGATGCTGCTAGGATTGTAAGCTCAATCTCTGAATGCTATACAGTATAGAACTGACAAGGGTGAATTGGAGGTGCGCGGTGAATCGGAGGTGCGCAAAACTCGTGGTTCCTGCTTGGGGTCCCTGGACTCAGAAAGTCTTTTCATAACTCTAGCACAGGCAAAATCTTTTTCATGGTTTTCGCACAACTCTGGGCCGAAGCGGCCACACGATGCCAATCAGCTGCACCACTTCGCCATAACGAACCGAACAGGCATGTATGTTATTATATTCTTAATGTATAGCATCTTGAATCTATAGTGTCATTTAGTAGTTAGAGATCTTGTTAGAGCTGCCCCCCCGGAGCACCGGAGCAGGAGTCTTCAGAGCCTCAGTCCTGCGAGTATAGCTCCTTTGGGAAAGCAATCGAAAAGCCTCGGCCCCGGGCTGCGGCAGCGAAGAGGCAGAGCGCCAGGAACGCCAGCGCCATGATTTGCCCAAGGCCGCAAGGAGAGCTTAGAGGTGCCTTGGTCCAGGGATGTAGGAACCTGCTGAGATGTAGATGCTTCGACAGGCTGAAAGCTGACACACAAGTATGAAGACACTGAATCCCTGTGAGGCCTTAGAGGCCCGCAGAACACCCCTAAGTCAAGGCTCGGGTTCAGCATCAGGTCGCTCAAGGAGTTTTCAGACTGACTGGGCTAGGCTGCAAGAGCCTAAATGTAGCGGGACAGGGCATGATTGACTGCCTCGACGCGCATCATCTGCAGGTTCCTAAGCAGGACCTGAACGAGTTGTTTTGATAATGGCGGTAGTAGGTAGGAAAAGGCCTCTAGATGCATGTAATTTTGAGTATTGAGGGCAATCCTGACGAGCATGCTGCCTCAATGAGTATCGCCCGCATAAGGAGGAGTATGATTGTTTCCAGCACAATCGAGAAGTGAACCAATTGCATGACCCCTGCACAAGGTGCCACGCACTGGTTATTGAAGCATGGCCTCTGTGCTAAGGTCGGTCATGGAAGCATGCCCCTACGTAAGATGACACACCATTGAATTTGGCTCAAGGATACACAATCGCGAGGCCCCGCTCCACTTCGGAGGAGCTTCAGTGAGTTTGTGGGGGCGGCCTTGGGGAGGGTTGATATTAGCTGGGATTCCGGAGCTTCGATCTTCGCAGGCTATGACCAGTAAGCATAACTGGCTAAATGACCTACCCTTTCGCGTCGGTCAGAATGTTCTTCGGAGCAGCCCTGCATTCTCAGTAACTCCCGATACTGTATCTCCCGAAGGGCATCCCCAAACGCACTTCTTGAATTGGCTTGCAAGCATGCTTCTGTATTTAAAGCTTCAGGGGACTTAGTATGTCGGTTAGAAGTAGGGTTACGATGAGGGTATCTCCATTTATTGTACCTATAACTCTACTTATAACTACTTACTAAGTCCCTTGGGCCTCTAAGTATGGAATCCTGAGCCGACCCTGAATCTTGACCTGCCCGCATCCTCAAGGTGTGAAGCGCCCTGAGCTCTTGTTTTGGCGCCTCCGCTCCACATGCCAACTACATGAAAACGCCTTGACCTGCAAGGTTAGGCAGTGAGGCGAGAGTTGCAGTACACGTCTAGACGGATCTGCAGTCTAGCGAGGTCTTTACGGGGTAAGTGTGCTGCGCATCTCGGAGAAGTCCTACTTGGCAAGGTAGCCGCAAGCCGCCAGGCCAGCCTTGCTGGTTCAGGGGTTCAGTGAAATTAATGTAGAAGCCTAAATAATTACCAATACTATGGTCGGGGTTATAATTATAGCATAATGGGCCCCAGAACCCTATTCTAATTATTAAGGCCCCTATATTACCCCGTGTCAACTTGGAAGGCTTGGGCAGTGGGCATAGGCATCGGCTCCGATAAGGCTGTCCATTTCACCCATCCAGGGTGCACTTCGTGAGCTGAGCCCGTGGCAGAATGCAGCAATGCATCGTACCCGGAGGGTTACACTGAATTACAGAGCCATCAATCGGATCCGTTGGTACCCGGCACTTCAGAGGACACATGGGACAAATTGGGGCACCGACGCCGTCTGCGTTGATAGCTTGCATCTCCTGGTAGACCTGCAATGCCTGGACTAGAAGGCCTGATATTCTCATATTGTAGGTGGCTTTAGGAATTCTAGGAGGCTGCTTTAGGGTTAATTGAGTTGCGTCTGCATGCAAGGTGCCCAGATCGCCAAAGCTCGAATCACACATAGGCCCATGAATGGTGCTAAGGGCGTGTCAACTAAAGACAGCTGGGTCGCTGCACCCGGAAAGTCGTTTGGGGCAAGTGTGCTCCTGGCATACTCAAGTAGAATGCCCGGATGTGCTTCAAGTACAAGTACAAGCTTCGACGTGGTCTTCGCCAACTCACCCGATGTGCCAATTCTGGTCCTATGATAACAATAAGCCCCTCAAGAACCCAGGCAGCCTGGCCACAAATCTGCTATTTGGCTGCAGTTGGTGTTACCCCTGGCAGCGGGCAAGCTCTGCTCGAGGCTCACGGGGTTTAGGCCACTTGGCCGTGGTTAGGAGGCTCTGGCAAGCCTCAAATTTAGGGTTAAGGCTTTAGGGTTTAACGTTTAGGGTTTAGGGTAAGATGCTACTGAAGCGTGAACAGCAGGAAGAACACCTGCGATCCCTTGCGCAGGAAGACAAGGAGACCAGAACCCGCCCGCACCTCGCCACACAGGAAGTCTGCCGTCCCAATCATCAAGAACGGCATGTGAAGCTAGTGCAAGGATTTCCGGAGCTGTTTTGGAATCTCCAGAAATCAGGGGCCCCAAGATTCCTTGTCAATCAGGACGGGCAACAGGGATCCCTAAGGTTTTGGGAAAAGCCTATTTACCCCGGGCAGGAAGTGACGCCAGAGATGCGACAAGCCAGCATTGCTGCCTGTGGTATTCCGACTTGAGGACAAGTTTGGATGGAATGGTTGCCATGAACTCTCGGGGCTTGCTTAGGTCGAAGTTTCCTGCAGTGCTTCCAAGATCTCCCTTGCTGCAGCGAGCCTTTGGCAACGGCGGCCAGAGCTCCACGTCCGTGTCCTGCAACATTAGGGTCCTTTTTTGGGGTCCTTATTACCTTATTATCATACGGCACCTATTTAGGATACCCAAAGAGGGACCATGATTTTGAGTACTACCCATGTGTACACCTTGTCAGAGTGCAGCGCAGTTGCCACTCACTGGAGCGCTGCATCCGGACCTGACTCTGGCCTAAGGACGGGCGGGAAGGGGCGCACGCTCAGCATAGCGCGCTCCTTGTCAGAGCAACAGTCGCCCGAGTGGAAGCGGCAGCCAACCCTTGCGTTAGGGGCCTCGTGGCTAGACCTAGCAACTACGAAGATCCCGAGATGCAAGCGCATACCACAGGCCAAGCACCCAAAGCTCCACCATCCTGAACCCTAAACCGGCATCCTAAGGTCCTCATCCCGAACCCTAAGACCTCTAAGAACCCTCCTCTAGAGAACCTCAGTTGACTCGAGAAGTGTCGGACTGCGTTTAGGGTTTAGGGTGTAAGTTTAGGGTTTAGGGTAGGTAGATGCTGCTGCAAATCGTCTACTCTTGAAGTTCTCAGGGTGTCGAGCTTGCCTCGAATGGTGAATGTGCACTGTACACATCAATTTTCCGGGTCCTGGGACGAGTTGGGCAGGGGGTCTGGGAGTGCTTTGGGAATCAGAAAAAGCCTAGCCTAGCCGCAAAGGCAAAGAGCAGTGCCATCTCAAGCTCCGGAGACGGATCTAAAGAAGATCGACCACTTCAAAGTTACCGCCGGAGGGCTCTCAGCATCGTGCTGATTCTGTACCTACGCAACCTCAAGCATGGTCTTTCAAAAACAGTTGTCGGGTCCCCACTTTCGGGTCCTTATAAGGGAAATCCTAGTATTTGGGGTCTATCTACAGGGCCCGCGCATTTGAAACTCCCAGATCCGTTGCGATGGCGCTCCCACCTCTCCCGATCTCAGTTGCGCAAGGCCCTTAATACACTCGGTGCTGGCAGTCCCAGGAATGCCACAGATGCTGTACATCGCAACATCCAAATCGTTTTCATGTGGTGAAGCTTCTTCCCAACATGATGCTAGGCCGAACATCCGAGACGTGGCCGCTCGGCTAGTTTCGTTGCAACCTGGTCATGCTGCCTAACACAGATGCAGCAGCTGCTAGTGAAGATGTCAGCCAGCAGAGCATGTTGCATTGATGCGCATGTGACGCTGCACAAGGCCAAGCACGAAATGCATGCCATGGCGGATCTAGTTCGGCTCAGATTTGCCCAGCTCCGGCTTTCAAAGTTTGCCTAAGCGTAGCCTCGTAGCCAAGGGGCTGCAACCAGCTTCGGAAGTGCAAAATGTGGGCAGGGCATGCAGTGCCAACCGGGCGGCGCTAGAGGTCCATGCTCATGGCCGGAAGAAGTTGGCTCATCTTCTGGAAGCTGCCTAAGCTCCGAGAAACCGAAGCCGATGTAGCTCGCGCGCGCTCTCTCCACACGAAGCAATCTGCAGGCGGAGGATTTGCGCGCATTCCTGCCGCCTTTCGGCAGAACCTGGACTGCCAGAGTGCCCCCTAAACCCCAAACCCCCAAAACCCTAAA
Organism: Symbiodinium pilosum; assembly: GCA_905231905.1. Classification (NCBI taxonomy): domain Eukaryota; class Dinophyceae; order Suessiales; family Symbiodiniaceae; genus Symbiodinium; species Symbiodinium pilosum. The sequence continues at coordinate 37,497 of CAJNIZ010042324.1, read as the reverse complement.
CCATCTGCCACAGTGTCGCCGGAGAAAGCTGGGTGGCAAGGATAAGGCAGCCATGAGATCTCACATGAGAAGCTGTCGAGGGCATGGTCCGATGACAAAAGCTGAAGCAGGAATGGGCCGTTGTGAGCCCTGCCTACGAGCTCAAGACCCGAGATGAAATTCTAACGTCTGTTTCTTGTCCTGCCGATTATTCAGAATTTCACAACGGACCGGTGGTTCATGGCGCTGTTGAACAGACATGTAGTAGTAGTTAGCGCGAGAACGATCTTCCTGTGTAAGTATTTATTGCTCAAGACTGTGCTGAACAGACATGACCCACAATATCATTTCAGTTTAGCCACAAAGCCTCAAGTGTCCAGCAGCCTTTCCCGCTCGGGCTCGTATTGACTCCGGCAAACGAGTGCCACCGCTGTGTTCCTACGAAACCGGAACCCTTACTTTGTACGTTCTCTCCTAGTTCGAACTCCGACAAGCCTTCAAGCTTGTGCCGAACGCTTCCCCGCCGGCCACTTGTAGATGGACGTTTATATAGGGACCTTCCTAAACAAAACAAATCCGACGCTGACCTGTTGTTCAATTCCTTTACCAATCGAGAGTTGCAAATCATATCTCAGCACTTGCAAGCTGGGACAATGGCAACATTCTTTGCAAGGCGTAAAAGGCACAGAGGCAGCAGATGGATGCTCCAAGAAGCATGGCCAGTTCCATAGATTCCTTGACTGGTGGCGGCGCCAGCAGTTCGTGCAAGGGCCCCTCAGCCGCAACAACGCGAGGTCGGGCGCACAAGGAGATCTGCCAGCGGGTCGGTTAGCTCTAACATGGTGGGCTAGCATCAGCCAGCGCGAAGATGCTGAAGTGGCCCTCTGGTTCGCGCTCTTTAGATTGCAGATGTCATGCCATGTTTCAGCCCTGGACTCGCCTGAAGACATAGCCACCAGTGCTGGTAGGCTTCATTCAACCGCCCCCAAATGCCTGCATCTGTTCCTCAGCAGCTGGTTCTGTGCCCCTGGAAGATTGCCCAAAGCGAGAGTAAGCAGCAAGATGAGACGCTCGAGTCAGGGGCATCAGCAAAGTTGTCCGAGCTGAACCCTAACAGTTCAGTTCATGATGTTGCTGCTAAACTGCTTTGAGCTTGCGCCCGTTGCGGAATGCAGCATCTGCTGACCACCTCCCACTACAAGAGAGACTTGGTGGAGACTTGGTGAGCGCCGCAAGCTTTTGATAGCCACCCCCTTGTCAACTGACGCTCAAAGAAGTGAGGCACACGCGACACGCCCAAGCCCTCATAAATCCTAAACCCTGAACCCTTACCCATAGAATCCCCCTCCCGCGGAGCCCCTGACGGGAAGATCTTCATAGGCCGGGTTGGGCAAGCCCTGTGTCGCAGCTCGATGCAAACAGCTCGCATCCTGTAGGCTTTAGGCAACAAGCCTTAAGGCCGTAGGACTTTTGAAGGGGCCAGCCAGCAATAGGAACCCAGGGCTGACTTTGCGTGGACCGTTTCAGAAGCACCTCCCAAAGCAGTTTGAAGCGTCTTGACTTCATGTTACTGAGGTTGAGCTGGCAGGTGGCATTCAGGACCAGAGAGGGTGGCTGGCACAAAAAGCTGCAGGCAGTGAGAGCTTTAGGTCAAGGTGACCCCGTGGGAGGGGCGTGTTGAAATTGTGATCGGTCTCACTCTGCAAACTATGCCAAGTCTGAACCGAAATGACCGAAGCAACCGACACGATAAACCATCGTTCGTCAAATCTCCCCTGTGACTGAAGTGTAGCTAGGCCACATGCTCGCTAAAGGGAATCTGCGAGCAGCACCACAGACATGAATTGATGCACCACTTTCGGCTTCGATTATTCACGAACTAGGCAGGGACAGGCAATGAAATGGAGCACAGGAGAGGTGTTGACAAGAGCTGCATGCCCAAGGACTGCTGCGTAGCACTTTCTCCAGCTTTTTCAGGTAGACAGGTTCAGGGGCCGTTTGCGGCCAGCTGACAATTGTACCCTTGAATATCTTTGAATGCTTTCAGACGTGCACGTTCTGTATCATTCCAGAAACGCAAGATCTACCTCTGCAGACCAGCCTGCAAAAAGCTTTGCTTGAGCTTCGGGCAAGCCAAGACGATGCGGCATATCGCTGGAGCTCTGAAGGACGGCAGTCCTTTAGGGAGGAGTACGACGGCGAGGGCTGCATGGTGCCATTGCAGGGAGAGGTTAAGTCAGTGCCACGGGTCGCAGCAATTTGCGGCTTTGGGATTTTTGTGCTTTCGGGCTTAGGGAGTTGCGAGTGCAGCGTTTACGGGCTTGTTGGCTCTGACTGCATGGTGCTTCTTCGGCATTACGGCAAGATGTTTCCGGATTACGCGCCTTGGGCTTGGCCTAGATATTCGCGAACTCCTTATTCCATGAAACTTACACACTCTGATTTAAGGTCGGAACACTTCTTTCCCTTCAGGACTACCCAATAACTCTTGCATGGGGCTACCAGGGCACCTGCCAGTGCCTGCAGGCTACCCACTACACCTTCAGGCTACACGGTCCACAGTGATCTTTTTGAGGCCTTGGCACCATGAGCTGGCTCTACACAAGGCCGCTGACAGCCATGGATGCGGCCTGCAGCAACAGTCGCGCATTGTGCTTTTTAGTGCGTCATCGATCTGCCATCTCATGCGGAGGCAAGCATTTCACCGGTCCTGCCGACTTTTGCGCCTTCCATGGTTTGCAACATCCCCTCCAGCTGTAGGTCACACGGTGAACATGTAAAGTCGAGGCAACGGTCCGTGAGAGCGGTGGACGGGCTCCATAGCGAGTCGAGCTGTACGTTCTATCGCTGCAACTTGTGTACAGCCCGGGACCTGGGCACAGTTTCGCAAGTGAGCTGCCCCCTTGGGCATCTTCAGATGACAAGCGGACATTCCAGACCCGAAGTATCCATGAACATACAAAGGAAGTTTCTCCTCAGGTCAAGGGTCCCCAAGGCTTGGGAGGCTTGGGTAACTTTGGAACTCCGTGCTAGGCTGCCATGACGGGCCACCCCGTCCACGGCGTGCAAGCCTCAAGCCAAGCCACGCGAACACCGCGGACGTCGCAAAGGTCGCAACCCCAGTGACACGATGCATCGCACGCATGGCCTTGATCGATTTGATGGCTTTGCGGCTCTGTCGTTTCGCTCCCGCGGTTCTAACTGCAACTGCCGCGTGTAAGGACCCATTCCGCGTCAGCATGGGGCCCATGAAGCCCAAACGGTGATCAGGGCCTTCAGGGCCTTGACTCTACGAATACCCAAGTGGGCGGCGAGAAATTGGCAAGCCTTCACCTCGAAAGCCAGCTGTTACGGTCCTGAGATGCTAGTGCTGTGGGGGGTAGCCGTTTCGCCGAACTTGGTGTAGCAGTGCTCCGCAGTGCCGACCAAAGGAAGCCTTGCCATCCTCTGGTGCTCCTGCATTTTGGGTTTAGGATTTTATGGTTTAGGGCTTAGCCGCTTAGCGTTCATTTTGGCCTTGAAAGCAGGCATTGAACGGACCAAGAACGAAGCAGGCGCCTGCGAGAGAGTCTGCCCAAATTGCGACCCGGGTCTAACCGGCCTTGCCCCTGCTAGATCCTGGGAGCCCTATGCTTACGCCCTCCTCGCATGTGTCGGGATACCTTGACATCTAGGAGCAGGGAAGACAACGACTCAGAGTTTGAGCCCTCTGAGAAACACTCTGCTATCTACAACAACGTCTGAAGATACCAAGAGAACCAAGAAGTGGAGAATAGACTCGTCAACAACTACGCCGCACTTGGCCGGTGAAGATACAGAGACAGCTCCAAGTCTGCTGCACTCGCATCGCCATCACCGATGGAAGGTACGCAGCAGAGGGACGTCAAGAAGTTACTTCCAAAGCACAGGCCTATAGAACTCACACACAGGCCAGGGGCTCTGCAAAGCTCATGGGAAAGCCAAACGTCACGGAGCCGTCGTCCCGTTGGCCTTGCGGCGGGCTTAGGCTGTGGACACCGCACTGAAACAACCGCAAGCACACCTGCGAGCACGAAGAGGCAGGGCCGGCTAGGCTTCCGGTCAGCGCGTCAGACTTCAAATCTTCAGGCCGTTTCGAAACCGAAGCCTCAGGATGCACCATAGAGAGAAAGCAGAGTCACAACTTGCGCTCCCCGTCTGGCCTCAGCAATCGCCCCTCATAGCTGCAGAGTGTCTTGGGGTTCTGGGGATAGAAGGCTTGATGCAGCTGACGTTTAAGCTGCACATCTCCTGCCGCTGGGCAAGCCTTGCTCAAACGCAACTCCGTGGCTGCAGTTGCTTCTTGAAGACTACGTTGGCATAGCATTGCCGAAATAACCTTTAAACAAGTTTGGACCATTCCAGGGTTGGAGAGCAAAGAAGTTCCGCGACAGGACAACCACAAGCTCCAATTGCCAAAGAATCTCTCATTCTGAAAAGGGAACTGCATCATCATCACGCCACTGAAGATTCTATGGCCAAAGAAACCACCTGAAATGTGGCTTTCAGGCCCGCAGGCGTAAAGTTGGCCTGAAGGGTTGCTCGTGCAGCCTCCTGCCGCATCCCAACCACTCTGACCACCAGGGCAACTGTCACAAAGTATGTCTTGCCCTATTTCTTGCCATGAGAATCAATACACCGTCATTTTTTGCGATCAAGTCGCCTGAAATCGGCTGCTGGCTGGCGGCTGCTTCGGAGGCTTTAGGGCTGTAGACTGTAGACTGCGCAAGGGCGGCCGTAGGCCAAAACCTTCCAGCCTTGAGTCCGTCATTTTCTGCAACCGCTTTTCCAACAACCCTCTGTTGTATGATTTCCACTTGCCCTAGACTTTGAAGCCCACGCAGTTTTCCTTTTCTTAAAGATTGAGACACACCTGGATTTCATGAAGGACTCCTTGTAAATCGCTGTTGCATTCTCCATGTGGACTTTCGCAGACACACTGTGCAGTGTCAGAAGTACGTCCAAAGCTTAAGTTTGCACATAGCTCCATGAGTTGTTTTGTCAAGGCTAGAAGACTAACCTCAGATGAAGATGAACAACTTCCGAAGAATTCTGCATTTCCATCACTCTGTTGAGGTCCTTGCCACAGTGCTACAGGGCATCTTGAGTCTAAAGCTGAAGAATGGATGGTAGACCCTGAATGCTTTTAAGCCCCAAACCTGCACTGCATTGTAAGGACCCCTTACGGCGTTACGGAAAGGACAGGGAAGGTACGTCACTGAAATGCTAAATCAAGCCACTGAGCGCAGGGTTCACGGCTGAATCCAAGCAAGTGACAAATAGCCGTTCTCGGAGGATGGCCCTACTCAACTTGCCGAATGGCCAAACCTCTCAGCCCTAAGCAGCGCTGGCATCCGATGCTAGCCAATCTAGTACCTGAGATGCAAGCATACACGAGCCCCGCATCTTGTCAAACCCTACAGCCCCACACCTTGCACCTGAGATGGTCTCACCGTAAGGGCCCCTTTTGAAGACTGCTGTGGAGACTCTCAAGGAGTACGAGGTCAAGACCTTTCGGCATCCCACTGCCACATCGCCATGACTGGCAAGAGGCTTTTGGTAAGATCAGGATGGCCTGTCATCTGGGTGGTTGTGAAAATGATGGTCCCCTTTTTGGGTACCCTAAATAGTAGGTGCCGTACTGTATTAAGGACCCACAAAGGGACCCTAATTTTGACAACTGAGCTGTGGCCTAAACCCTTTGAACCTTTTGTTCTTATTTGTTGTGCTATCGCGGACGCCAGTCTCAAGACTGGCGCGCCCAAGGAATAACTGACGCGGATGCATCTTTTTCAAACTGTACTGACACGAATTATCGCGGCTTGATTTCAGGCTATTAAACCTCATGCCACAATGGGAACCTTTTTTAAGATGCAAAGCTTAGCAATCTGCTGTCGCGAAGACTATCGCGGTACGAATGTTCATGTTTTAGTGGCGCGAACTATTGCGCACACCATAAAAGCTGACGCGAGCAATCATTACTTTCATTTTTATATAAAATCTCACATGGGGCGTTTTGGCCGCCGCTCAACTACCCATCTCACTTTCTCGCGCATATACGAGGGGCATGCGAGGGGCTTCTGGAGTCGCCGTGAGAAGGCAGGTCTCCCTCGGCTTCTCACCCACCGGCAGCTCGCTACCGTGCCCCGCTGTGCGTCCAGCCCTCCCTGCGACCTACTCAGAATATGAAGAAACAGCCTCTGGAAGGCTCAGGAATCTCAACCCCTAAACCCTAAAGCCCTAAACCCTCAAGGCCGTGTCAGCCCCTGGCAAAAGACCTCTTGCAGCTTCGGACCTCAGAGCTTCCATGCAAGAATCTTCCAGGCTGACGCGCTGTGCGCCCGCGGAAGCCCATAGGCCTACGTCCCCTGCTTGCTCCAAGGATCATGGGGCACTCAAAGGAAGAAAAATGCCAAAGAGCCCTGCACCCCAAGTCCCCTGAGGCAACAGGTGGACCTCGGAATGCTTAGGTTGTCGGAAATTGCCCGATGCCTGAGGACGGCAGAGCCAGCGCCTTTCCAGTCTTCCCCTAAAGCCGCTTAGCAGCTTGTAGCACCTTAGCCTTTGGATGAAATTGGTCTGAGGCAAATTTTGATTGCAGTCCTCTTGTGACAAGGAAAGCGGTGGCAGCGTTTTCGCTTACGAAACAACACTCCAAGCAAAGCCCAGCGGCCTGGCGAGCGTTTTAAATGGTCCGGCTGCATGCGCCGCTTGCGATTTGCCAAACTGGCGCAGGACAGGGGACAGACTTCACCCTCTAAAGGGTTGAGGGGATCTGGCACTGGAGCGGAGGGCGCTCAGCGAAGGCCAGCTGCTTCTGTTCACAATGTTTCTAGGAAAGAAACAGCTCGAACAACACGAATTGAACCAGCAGGCTGTGCTCGTTCAAGTTGGATCCCACATCCAGACAGTCTCGGAACGAAGCAGATAAGCTGTGGCATCAGGCTTGTCGGTCCTTACTTCTCATGTTACCTGGGGCTATATACCAGCCGTCTCGGGGGGACGAAAAAGAGGCGAGAGTCTACTTCTTGTGCTGCTTCCGTGCGTATTTACTTTGTTTACATCGTCTGTTGCAAGAGTGCTGTCCGAGCCGGGATTTCCCAAAATCGAGCGGCAGACTTAGACTCTTGCCTCTCTTCTCAGAGAATCACGGTGTGTCAAAAAAATCAACCCGCACAAGCACATTGATGAGTGAGCGCCACAGGCAAGGAAGCGGAACATGTGAGATGAAAGCTCACTGCAGCTGCGGTCCCCATGACAAGCCGGCCTACTGTCAGGCAAGACCTGAACCATCCGCGTCAAGACAACGCCACAAACTGGGAAGCAGCTGGCCTTGTGTATCTGGAACAGCTGGAGCTGCTCCCAGCTCAAGCTGCTGACGGCAGAATTGGGAAAGCATTAACACATTGGATAGCAAAGGCCGTGCTTCTTGAACTTCAGGCCGTGCAAGCCGTGCAACCTGCGGCGACGGACATCTGACGCCGAGACTCCCTGTGACGCTGCGCCCGTCGCCATGGCCCGCCCCTGCTTGAATTTGTGCAACCCTAACATTGTTCAACCTTTCTGCTTCAACTGGTTTGTTCCTATGCTCCGCTCGTTTCGCTGGACTAACCTTGAGTGCGCTTCGCGTGCCCAGGCTTAGCTGACCCCAACAAGATCTGCATGCTATGGTACACGTCCCATATACTATCCGAACCTTCAGGGAATGAAGCAACTGAGTGTCTAACTGAACTAGTCGCAGGAGCGAAAGAAGGGAACGTCGTGCAAGCAAGCTACCATGTAAGCCCAAGGTTGCGCAGCGTGTGAGGCCATACTAAACATGACAGACCGCAAAAGTCCGGACATTTACCTTTTCAGTCCCTAGACGGCTGACTTGGCACGCCGCGGCCGCCTGCCAATGCTTGCACCACTTCTGCCTTAGAGGACACCAGGGAACGGTCATGAAAATGATCCACACCAGCATGCTGCTTCGGGATACATGGCAAGCCAGCACTGGAAGGTATGTCCCTGCTTGTGCACAGTGACAGGAGTTCTGGAAAACCAGCTGAGGCAAGATTGGAACAACTAAAGCCTTCTGCGAGTTCACCCAGTCCCAATGCTCCATCTAGATTGAGCCCATGAAAGCATAAGCCTGACTTTCAGTAGCCTCAAGCTTTAACGCTTTAGCCCTCAACCCTTGTTGCTGAGGCCGCAGCTGACAGCAAGGGCACGCAACTTCCCCCTGGACATGAGCAAAGCCCGAACCTGAGCCATGACTTCGGAAACATCACTTGGACTTTCCCAAGATTAGGGGTAATGAGGATATAGCGGCATAATGGAAAAGAAACTGGACACTACTATTGGGTCCACAGGGTTTTCCAAAATTGTGGGTCTAACTTTGGGCCCCTATAATGAAGCTTATAATATCTTGGGGTCTATGTTGGGGTCTCCCATTTTGGTAGCTAGGTGCCTGCCTGACTACTGCACTTGTAGTTGCGACTGCTGTACCCAAAAAGGTGCACGGGATGACGAATGCTGGATTAAACGTGGTTTAGGGCTAAGGGGTGATACAATAGGGTTTAGGGTTTAGGGTTAGGGTTTAGGGTTTAGGGTTTAGGGTGATTAGTTGGATCATATGGTACCCAACAAAACCTGAAGTAGTGGACCGCGCGGGGTCTGTGCCGAAAACAGACAGTCTGAAGATCAAGGATAAGCCAAAACAAGACATCCAGCCCCAGGAACATGCCAAAGAGCTCACAGACAAAACCCATGCCGTGCTGCTCAAACTGAAAAGGCAACCCGTAATGACTCAATCTTATGCATATCATGGCAAATTAGGAGCATCGAAGACATCTGGAATCTATCGGCAGGGCAAGCTATGTCGCAGCGAGCTTTGACACAGAAACCGTGATTACAATACAATACCCAACTGAAAAGCAGTTGGAGTTGACAAAAAAAATGCAAAGCTATGAAAACGCAATGAGGTCGTTCATTCGAGGCGGTTAAAGCTCATGGGGTGTGAGAAGCAAAGGGCGTTGACTAAGGGCAAGGCCGCACGCAGAATGACCTGCAAACTTTGTACATCCTTGGTCTGCAGCTTGGACACAGAGAAAGCCCAGCGTTCAGCTGCTAGGAACTGATTTATGCTTACGATGACGTCACCTGCCGCCTGTGGACTTTGCTCTCGACCAAGTCCAGATCATGTTGTTCTGAGATCCTTTTGGGAGCCCAATGCCCATACACAGCAAAAGTGGCTCTGATATGGTTGACATTATGGTGGGACGCCTGCGGGCTTTGGCTTCCCATAAGACGCGACTGCAGAAGGAATCTATCAGCATCAAGCAAGATGCAAAGAGTGTGGCGTGATACGCACACCTCTCGGAACAGGGAAAGCTAGAAACATCTGCCTGATCCTAACTTGAAATTCACCAGGTGTCTGGGGCCCAGGCACTTGTGGCAAGGCGCCACGTGTCGGATCCCATAATGACAAACTCAAAGTGAAAACAGAACCTGCCATGGAACGATGGATGAGTCTGGATTTTGATAT